>JARHVA010002303.1:715000-730000 GCA_037957365.1 Torreya grandis | reverse complement strand
ATATATGGAATTTATTATGTTATTTCTAGTGTAACTTATTATGTTGGAACTTACTTTTATTGTAGTTAATGGAACATAGGGTGGTGTTGTTGATGGAACTTATTATTATGTTGTTTATGTTAATTTTATATTACCATTGTGAAACAACCCCAAAAAAAAATCATGAATTGCTAATAGAGTACTCAATAGAACCACGTGTAGAACCCACTGCATAACCTTACCATGCATGATTTAGTCATCATAATACTACACAAGATGATTAGACAACCCATACATGGATTGGGTTAATGAGATAATTATGCAAGGATGACCATTGATAGAGAATTCCATATGGAAAGGAGTTTCTTAAAGGATGATACACCATTTGAGGGGTATTGGTGTGTGGGCCCACACTAATAACCTTCAAACTATTTAAAGGTACTTGATTTCCCCATTGGGACACCTAGGGATCCTCAACCCAATATAAGCATCCGTTAACCCTATATGGTTATGACTTGACAACTCATCAGGAAAGAAGATTCACTCAAGCCCTTGGATATCCTTAAAATAGTGTTACTGACCCAGGGTAAGATTTATCATAACAATGAGTCATCTTACTCTCTATTATTAATTATATAATCTTGATAAAAAGGAGGTACCATAATATTTATAACATGTCCTAAAAGGAGAACTAATGGTACCAACAAGCGAAGCTTGGACATATTCCAACCTTGTAATATTTACCATGGGCAGTAGATAACCACATACCTTTAACCAACATGAAAAATTAACATTCACCAAGAAAAAGTGCATATGATGAAAAGGACACAACATCCTTAACCATCCCATTACATAAACAAAGGCTCATCCATTTGGGATTATTTTTTGATATAAGATAATCACCAATTATTATGATGAACCATCATTAATAGTGCTACCAACTCAAGATTATTTAAATAGATCCCCTAACCCTAAGGTCCTTTCACTAGTAGTCCATTTCAAATCCTTAAAGTAAGACCAAATCAAAGGTTTAGCCAAAAAATAATGACGTATTAGAATGGCAATTCAACCATTAAGCTAACTGTAAGATCATAAAATTAGGCCAGCTATGGATTGTATTAATGAATATTCAACTCCTATATCACATATTGTTTTGCCATGGCCAACCATGCATTCCAAGAGTAAATTGCCAAATTAAAAACACATTGATCTTTGAGATTTCAACCCACAAGCCATGATAAAAACCATTAAATCATGATTGATCTCATATATTCACAAGTAAAGAATAATTCATTATTAACTTCTCAATTGGCGAAAAATATTTCATCCTAGTAATACCCAACAAAATATGATTAATTTAACATCCAACATAAATAGGGGTAGTAGCGTGTAAGAAGGTCATCCATATAAACCTCATCCACTAGTCAATATGGAAATATGAACAGCCGAATTATCATCTTAATTACAAGTTTCACAAAAATCATAAAGAAATCTGTCAAAATACATTTCTAGAATTTACTATTTTACCTCGCCATAGCCAACATATATACATAAATATATTAAAATAAAAGCTCGTCACTTAATTACTTAAGTAATAAGTGTACACAAGATTGAGATCATCAATATATGTAAAGAATACTGCAAGCACCTCACCACGAATAAATAGGTAGAGAGTAGAATAACAACTTCCCAATCAAGATTTAATAGCCCGCTTCCAACAATTCTTAGCGGTAGCTAAAGTTTGAAATAAAATATAACCTCATCTCCTCAAACTAGTCAAGGATTTAATAAATTATCATATCATCATATTGAATTTAGGATTTACCACTATATGATCATGATTATGAAAATTCTTGATAAATCATCTAACGAACTTTCTCAATAGTTCCTTACACAAGATATTGCTTATGTTTCGGTCTAATTCACTAAGGTCAAGTCATTTTAGGTGATAATAAGGTTTATGGTTTATAAATAGGATATGGTCAGTGATTTAGAATTTGCCAACTCAATATATATATATATATATATATATATATATATAAAAGAAAGAAGGTACATTCTTGCTTATACATTCACTCATCCTTGATCATATTAGATGAATTAAAACTCATGTTTTAAATAAAATGAATCCAAACATTTGTATATGATATGAAGACGACTTACCGTATTAAAATATTGTTTTATTACAAATTGAACCCATATATTTAATTTATGTTATGGGTTCCACACTAATGATACTTTTATTTTGTTACAAGTGAACTACCCCACAAGTTTACAATGAAGTATCGTGAAATTAACATCCTAATATCGTATCGATCACTTCTAAACCATTGCACAAAACAATACAACTGGATCATGTCATGGAATGTCCCTCAATCAGAAAATCATACAAAGCAACTGCATTAAGACTATTTGCAGAGTGTGTCAGCATAAGCTAGCGAGGTTACACTTTTCTTCATAGACATTCTAAAAATTTTCTAATTTTTAAGCAACATAGGAAATGCCACAAAAATAATCTATTTGATTTCACTTTAATATCATTCGGTGATTTACCCTAATTTCCATTAAGGCAAGGGGCTAATTTTTTATCAAATTTTCATTTTCAAGTTATTGAAGATCAAATCAAGTGTAGCCAGTAATTACAAGATTTTATTACAGCCCTAACTTTACACCATAGATACTAAAACATGATAACAAAAAGCATTAACTTTCATGAGCTAAATGACATTCTCTAAGTAGAAAAGCTTTTCATGAATAAAAGTATCACGTAAACAATTCTATAACCTATGTTTTAGACATCTGTTAAATTTGATGCATTTCTCTTGAACTTCAAAATGAATTAATTTAACATCTATCTAGAAAACAAATCCAACCTATCATACAGAAATACTTGACTATATACTTCCTCCATTTGCTGGTTTCAATGTTCAACCATAAACATTCCAAATATCCCTTGATTAGTACTTTACAACCAATCATCACCTATAGAGGAGACATGTACAATCTATTGTTTAGTTTTATGTATTTTTGAGTGATAGGTTCCAACTATGTATCTTATTTTGCCACAATGAAGTCACAGTTATTTCGATACAGCGCTTATCATACTAAGAAGGAAAGAAAATATAGTTGCATTTGCTAAAATGTAGGTAAAACATGATGGATTTAATGAAACAGCGATTAAGACTCCTATTAATTATAAATATTTCCACTTAACAGAAAATATACTTGAGTTCCCTTAATACGTGTGCTTAACTTATCTTAGTAGCAATAGACTAGTAACAATCGAGCTAGAAAAAAACAATAGGGTTTCAGTTTAGCAGTTGGTAGTTGTTTACCATGAGAGTGGGCGATATTTCAAGCCTGCAACATAATGATTCCTATGGATTATTAAACAACCCAGATATTTGTAATGAAAACACAACATCCTCTATGAATAGAAATGCAAAGTTTTTAAATTACTGGAATCCACAAAACAATAAGGTAGTTTTGATGAGCACGAAGCTTCCTTACAATGCCACTATCGTTATTCCATAGTTTTGAAAATTAAGAGGATAGGTTGACAATCATTCTACTTGCACAATAAGCATACGAAATAAACTACAGCGATTAAAAAAAACATTATGGTCCAATAATCACAACCCATTAGGGTAAAAATATTTTAGTTACAGCTCAACCCAAAATAGATGCAATTGTGTAATTACTGATGGTTTTCCATTATCAAAACTGGGTGAAAGTTATTTACTCCAAACCTACCAACAGTAGCCATATCGATTTACCCAACACTTTCCAGGGGAAATCCATCACTAACCACCATAAGGATTGAAAGAAATACAACACTATTAAAATAGGGTAATAACCCTACTCACGTATAAATTTGTAGTCAATATTGTGTATTCATTTACATGTTTATACCATCACCGAGGGTAATAATTCTAAGACACTAATGCAGTATTATAAGGAAATTAAATAACTTGCAGAATATCAAACCAGAAAAGAAAATACCCTGCATAGAAATGAAGACCCTGTTTTACACTAAGCTGGCTGCGCCATTATTCTATGCATCGTCTTGCCCTTCTGCCTTCAGCTTCTCATTCACCACTTCATCTTCGTCCATCTTCTTCATCTCCTTCTGCACACCCCCAGCATGGCAGCGTCCTATACAGGCCCGAAACCCTTCATTATTTCCATCGCCCTCGTAATTCTCCCAAAAGAAGTCAACGACTTAAAATGATATCCAAGCTAACGCTAAAAACTAATTTCGTTCACCAGTATTGATCTTTACTTTAAATTCGCCATTCCCAATCAACTCCTAACTCCCAATGGAACCTAGGAAACTGAGTTGATAAAAAAATCATAGCAAAATTAACCTCGGATCTTATTAAAGTATTATATAACGAAATACTCTGATTATAGATTACAGACGAAAAGCTAATTGAAAACCAACAATAGGCTTTTCAATTTATTTTTATTCTTACTATATTTAAATTGATTACAATAATTAATTTACCCATTTTTGATTTACCCAAGTTGAATTATATGTTAGAATTGTTGAAATATTCTATAGTTTTTATGTATTTGTCCTTTTAACTTATGTATTAATTAGTATTACATAGACTCTCTTTTATTAGAAATTTCTGTGTGGATTTTTTTATCAATAGACTTTATTTTTGTAAGTATTTATAACTGAATTTTATTTTAGTAGGTATTTACACGTAAAAATAATAACATGTTCCAATAATATTAGATTTTATAATATCATTATTTTCTCTAAGTAAAAACTAATTAGCATTAGAGTTGAGGTTTTTTATAGCTTCTATTTTAAATTATTGTATTAGGGTTAGGGTTTTTCCTTGACTTACTTTTAAAATTATTTATATAAAAAATAGAAATTATATTTTTATGACTTTAATATATATTTTAAATGAGTTTTGTTTTAGTAGGCTATTATTATTATTATTATTATTATTATTATTATTATTATTATTATTATTATTAAAACAAAATTCAATAAATGTTAAATACATGATATCAATTTTTTAGTAAACACATGGGTTTTGTTTTAATAAATTTCTGGAAAGTAACTTTAATTTAATAGACACCTTATCTAATATTAAATTTTAAGTCCCTACATTTTATTTTATTTTTTAAAATTAATAGAAACCTTATCCAATATTACATTTTTATTATATTATTATTACTTTTTCTAAATAAAAATTAGTTGACATTAATTTTAAAATTTCAATAAATATATTAATAAAAAATATAACAAATTTATTTTTCACCCTAAAAACTTTATATCACATTTTGTTGTATTAATATTTTTATATAAAAACATATTACTTAACATTAAAATTAATGTTCTAACTCGTTACCTCAAAATGTTACTACAAAAACATATATTATAATTCTATTTTCATATACAATATCTATTTTGACATAATATTTGACCATATATATAATTTATTTGGTTAAGTTGACTCTTATAATTTCTTTGAAACATATTTTTTTTGGTAAAATATTTGTGTTACATTAGTTAGTAGCATATGAGTTTGGATTTTATGGTGACGTAACCCAATATCAAACATTATTATACTATTATTTTTCATTAAGTAGGATCATAACATTAGGCTTAGTGTTTCTACTAATTTATCTCTTAAATTAATTAAATATTGTATTGTTATTAGTTTTGGAGGGAATTATAGAATTTAATTTGATTTAATTTAGATTTAGCATGTGGGTTGTTGTCCGATGAGATGTCCTCATTTTGAGTGGAAAAAATGTGCAAAAAATTTTAAGTGGATAAGGTGCAAAGTCTTTAATGAAGAAAATAAAAAAATATTATTTGTTGCCATTTGATTGGAAGAAATATTTGGGATATTATTGGCGCCCTCTCTTTGTTCAAGGTAAGTATTCAATACAGCTG
Source organism: Torreya grandis (assembly GCA_037957365.1). NCBI lineage: Eukaryota > Viridiplantae > Streptophyta > Pinopsida > Cupressales > Taxaceae > Torreya > Torreya grandis. The sequence continues at coordinate 724,098 of JARHVA010002303.1, read as the reverse complement.
GCAGGCTAGGTGAGTATGAGTTATTTATTTTTATAAGTGAGTGAAATGCAAATTGCTAAATGTGGTTGTTAAAATGATGGTTAAACATAATTTTTCATCTTGCAAAAGTTAGAAGGGGAATTTAAAAATTTATAAAGTACTTGCCATTGAATGTTCGTTCGAGGTGGATCTGGGTCACACGTAGGATTCAAATGGGTATAAAATGTTACAATCATTTTGAATTTTTGATGTTTTCTATTTACATTGTGGATGAATCATTGACAAAGGTTGTAGGATTTTCAATAGTAATCATGTTCGTATGCACAACCTTCCCTTATTTTTATTTTGCTTATGTATGATATTTAGTTAATATTACTAATTTTTATTGGCTAAAAGTTAAAAAATCGAATGACAATGCTCACAGACTAGGAATAGTTCTCCACTCAGTAGGAATTTAAACTGCTTCTTTGTTCTTTTGCACAAAGCTATTGGTGATGTAATGAAAATGGAGTTGAATATTAGATTGGTAAGTAATACAATTAATTTTAAGGGATTTTAGGGCTATTTTTGACTATCACACATTTTAATTTCTTTCCCTTTCTCTAAATATGGATTATGTGTAACAATTGATTAATATTATTGGATATTGTTTGCTAGGAGTAGAGCAATTAGGGACAATGGCTATGGGCTAAGTTGTGACATATACGATGTTGAGGGTTTAAATTAATTTTCGTAATTGATTTTAATTTAATTATTTCTACACACATAGAGGATAGACTATTGAATCTTTATAGTGCAATGATTTTTTTACTATTTTGTATTTGTTTTGTGGGTAAAGGATTTGCAAAAAACATAAGATTTTTCTTAGTAGTCTATGTTTTATTTTTTTGGTAGACATTTCAGTAATACAAAAAGGTTAGAGTTGGATAGTGATTTTGTGACTGAATCAAATAATAACATGGGATTTTAAGGTTCTTGTTCAAAGAATGGTTTAATTTATTTTTTGTTGGAGTGGAGTGGGTCTAGGGTTTGTGATTTAAGGTTTAGAATGGTGTCCAATTCATTTAAAACATGCTAAATGTTTAGTTTTCAATTTTTGTTTGAAATATATGATATTTGCTTTTTGTTGTTCAAGAGATTTTAATGTTCTTGTCTAATTTAAAATTTGAACTTAAAATACTGATTAAGTTCTAAGAGCTTAAATTTTTATTTTATTTTCAGTGACAAAAAAATTGTAACAATATTTTTGGGGAGAGAAGTTCATATTTTTAGAAATTCCTACTTTTTTAAAAAATAAATAAAATTATACCAAAAAAAAATTATATACCAACTTACATAAAAATCTTTTACACTACCCACAATCAAAATTACCTTAATATCTAAACTATTTTCTTTAGAGAATAAATCTCTAATTACAAAAATACCTTTACCTTTATAAAATTCTTCGTACCACAACCTCGCGTATCAAAACAATACCTTTACCTTTATAATATTCAGCGTACTAACAACTTAACAAGGTCTTAAATAATTTAAACTGAACATCTAATTTTTTTGGAATCAAAATAAACAGAGAAATATTTAAAGAACATACGTCTCTATATTTTCCCAAGTTGAGAGATAAACATGAAAAACATAAAAAAAAACATGCGTCTCTGTTTTTTTAAAGGGCGATAGATTAATGAAAGTAACAGTTTTATTTGTACGTCTAGACTAAAACTCAGATTTTTTAATCAGATCAATTGTGCAACACTCACCATACATATGAAACTACCCAAAAACTCTTCAACTGAGTCAGAAGAAAACATTTAAGTCACAACTGTTTATTGGATAAGATCAACTGGTTATGTGGGTCTACTCAACCTCTACTTCTAGTATTAAAATATATTCTGAGAATTGGGTACACAATAGATGACATATTTATGCTTCCAAACTTTTGAAAGGTTCCATAGTGCCAAACTTTCTAAAAGATCAACGACAGAGGACTATAGATGACTATGATTAGGAGTTGTCTGTATTGTGGCTTTCAGTTCATCTTATCATGCTGAGGTTAGGCCTACGATTAGGAGTTGGAGGATCCCTTTTTACTTGCTGGTCTGGGCAAGGCTTACAAGTGTTAAAGTTTGCCAGCCTTGCAAGCTCATCCACATCCTGCACCACATGCTCAAGCCTCGCCACAATCTCCACCAGCAGCCATGCAAACGTAGCCAAAGGAAGTGCTTCTGCAAATTCAATAGTCTGCTATGACATTGGTTTCTCATCGATACAATTACCACACAGTGGAAGGGTATGACTATGATAGTGTGATTGTGTGTCACTATTCCTATCTTGTCTTTCTCCATGCCATGAAACCAATCTTTTTGACACCATTTTTCTCTCTCGATCGCAACTCACTTCCTCATTTTCATTTTCTGGTTCTTCGATTTCGCTTCCATTTTCCATGATTTTCCGAATAGGCCATCTTCTTGAATCAATTAAGAGTTTTGGCTGAGAATGCATGGCAGCGTGCAGATCCTTCACTGCAAGTTTCAGTTGCTTCATCACCGACTCTAAATCACATTTTCTCATGTGTTTGATGTTGCATGACATCTCTGCCATTAATTTTGCTGGTTCCTATCTAACTTTGATGCATGGATTCTTCAACACCGAACGAACGGAGTGCGGAGTCTGCATTGTATTGTAGTGAGTGATGAGATCTAATTTATATTCACCAACCAGGCAAGCTATTATTAGACAAATATATACCTGAATATGAGATCTGTGGCATCCGTGCAAGGCTACGATAGATTACACTAAATAATGAAGTTCCGCTCTTATTTTCACATACTGCTTCCACGAATGTCTGAACTGAAATCTCCCATGCCTTGGCTCCCAGCTAGCAATTGTCGCCTGCAATTTCAACAAAATAATGTAACATTTATGGACATTAATTAACCTTTGTAATCTATAATAGTTTAGATTAACCTTTGCATTTAGGGTTATTTTAAATTAAGAATTTTTTCCGTAAGTAAAAAAATTAGATATAATTTTTATTAAAACATTATTTTTTTTCAATATTCATTCATTTTAGTTTAAAGAATCTACAACGTTTTTTTCCAAAATGATACTTTTTTCATTTTTTTTTTATTTTTTATTTTTCTTTAAAGTTCATCATTTGAGAGATCTTTTTAAACTTTGCTAATTTCCATGTATCTCCATTCCATTTACAAAGTAAAGGACCAAATTTCATTTTCATACAAAAATTATTAATTGGTTAGAAATTTAACATACCAAACAGTCATCAATCACTTTGAAATCTAAATTTAACACAGACTTATATCCTTCGTATATGACATTATACATGATTTTATTTTATTTTCATATTTATCTATTTTATCAAAACTTTCACCAAAATATTTATATATGCATCTTGATAAGATATGTGTATAATATTAATAAGTTTATGAAAACCATACATAAACTATTTCAAACCTTTATACTAGTTTACATCCTATATACCTTACCTCCAAGAGATTTAGACAATTTTTAACAATTGAGTTGTGAAGAGTCTCCCCAGTCTAAATGGGGTAAACTAGCACACTGATTATTATGCAAACACCACATCCAATGAATATGGTGGGTAAACATTCGTATGCCATGAGGAATATATTTTTCACTTGATATCAAAAGATTAGTATTATACTTAATGTTAGTATAAATATCAATATTCCATAATCATGTATCCTCTTGATTAAGGTGAAGAAGCAAGCATATGTAATAAGTACTCCTACAAAATTAAGTTATTGATAAGATGGAGAAGAAAAAAATAAAGAGGTGTCAATAGAAATGATTCCTTACTTATAAAGAATAGTAAAGAACCAATGATGATATTCAATATCCAAAGACTATTATCATACTGAATGTTAATATAAATATCAATACTCCATAATCATATCTCCTCTTGATTAAGGGGAAAAAGTGAGCATATGTAGAAGAAAAAAATGAGGTGTCAATAGAAATGATTCCTTACTTATAAAGAATAGTGAAGAATCAATTATGATAGCCTCTCATAACTATACTACTTGATCTGCAAAGTAGCAAACCAAAAATCCTAATTATCTAACTACCATAGTTATAATACATCTATTCAAGACTTTGCTCAAAGTAGCCCCTTCACAAACACAAATACAAACACCTAAAAATGAGCTATTTTCTTAAATTAAAAAAAAATGAAAAAAAATAAAATAAAATTATAATACCTAAAGCATATAAAGATTAACACCCAAAAATTAATTTTTTAAAAAATTTAATTAAAATAAAACATTAAAAAATCAAACAGAATAAGTTATAATATCCGAGATAAGAAAATGATTAAACACTTAAAAGTAAGTTACTTTTTCAAATAAGTAAAAGATTAAAAATTCAAACAAAATAAATTATAATATCTGAAGTAAAAAAAGATTAAACACCCAAAAATGAACTATTTTCTTTAAAAAAAAAATCTTAAAAAAAATCTTAAAAACTCTAACAAAATAAAATAAGTTATAATATCCTAGACAAAAAAAATTAATAATAATTTTATATAAAATTTAATTAGCTTATTTAGGAACACCTTACAAATAAAATTGTATGGTGTCCTTTTAAGTATGTGTATTTGTAAAAAGTAGGTCGTTAAAGCAGAAGGGGTAGTGCTATAAGTTTAATTGAATAAGATTTAGTTAGAGATTAATGAGGAAACACTTGTATTTGTGTGTCTAACTAAAACCCAATTTTTTTTTTAATATTTGTAACATTCACTATAGTAGCCCTAACTATCAAGTTAGTAATCCACATCAAACTTACAAACCTTTTGAACCTTATAAAACATATTCTTGGGTATCACAACTGTGTTTCTGTAGATTTTATCATTTATGATAAAAAAATCTGAAGTATTTAAAAAATATTAGTTGTTAATATTATATTCAAAACTGATTTGGTGAAAGAATTCTTACCTACAGAAAATTTGAGAACAACCACGACATTTACATAGCCCAAATCGTATTCTCTCCAACTCCAATGAATAATGGATCTAGTAGACATACCAGAGACACCAGAGACAATGCCAACCCAACTTTCATGGCATGTATAACCCTTCCCAAATCTTCTTCTCCCACCTTCCATTTTTTTGTTAGGGATGCCATTATAATTACTGTTATATTCACAAGATCTATGCCCACTTTTTCACCAGACTCCTATTTTGAGACTCATTGCTACCATTTTATTCACCAGTACTAATCTTCACTTTAAACTTGCCATACGCAACAGGAGCCATTACCCAAACAACTCCTAACTTCAAATTAAACCTGAGAAATAGAGTTCATAAAAAAAATCAATTGTCTAATTTAGGTTACAAGCAATTTACCTAGCATAATCAAAGCCAAATCAACCTTGGATCCTGAAAGCAAATCTCCTAGAGTTATTTCTAGCACTTCTTGGCTACAAATTTTACAGAATATAAACGTGAAATGAAAGGAAAAAACTTCATGAATGATCGTAAATGACCAAAACAAAACCTAACAAAATCAGAAGAGGAACAATGGGACACAAGGGGGCATTTTAAGTTGACCCTAATCCTATCTCTAATTAGATCATCAGATGAAAATGAATTAAGAAAAAACATTTTCATGGCTTGAAGCTCCATGATCAGATTCTTTTGATCAATTTCTTAAGACAATTATAGTATTTATAAGGCAATGGAGCTGAATTTAACAGACAAAAATCATGGTAACTATTGAGACATGGACCAACTAGGAATCAAACCTAGGACCATCCATATTCTGCTAGAGTGCTCTACCACTGAGTTACTGGCCCCTCTTGGACCAGTCCATCTTTGGTCTGAGTGTGGCCTAACACCAACACCCCCCTTAAGCCACACCTCTCGTGTGCTTGGGGCTCCTAGCCTGAACCTGGCTCTGATACCATATTAAGACATGGTATAGCTAGGACTCGAACCTATGACCATCCATATGCTGCTAGAGTGCTCTACCACTGAACTACTAGCCCCTCTTGGACCAGTCCATCTTTAGTCTAAGTGTGGCTTAACACCAACACCCCCCTTAAGCCACACCTCTTGTGTGCTTGGGGCTCTTAGCCTAGGCTTGGCTCTGATACCACTTTGAGACATGGACCAGCTAGGACTCAAACTTAGGACCATCCATACGCTACTAGAATGCCCTACCACTGAGCTATTGACCCCTCTTGGACCAGTCCATCTTTGGTCTAAGTGTGGCTTAACACCAACACCCCCTTAAGCCACACATCTCATGTGCTTGGGGCTCCTAGCCTAGGCTTGGCTCTGATACCATATTGAGACATGGACCAGCTAGGACTCGAACCTAGGACTATCCATATGCTACTGGAGTGCTCTACCACTGAGCTACTGGCCCTTCTTAGACCAGTCCATCTTCGATCTGAGTGTGGCTTAACATGAACACCCCCCTTAAGCCACACCTCTCGTGTGTTTGGGGCTCCTAGCCTGAACCTGGCTCTGATACCATATTGAGACATGGACCAGCTAGGACTCAAACTTAGGACCATCCATATGCTACTGGAGTGCTCTACCATTGAGCTACTGGCCCCTCTTGGACTAGTCCATCTTCAGCCCGAGTGTGGCTTAACACCAACACCCCCCCTTAAGCCACACCTCTCATGTACTTGGGGCTCCTAGCCTAGGCCTGGCTCTAATACCATGTTGAGACGTGGACTAGCTAGGACTCAAACCTAGGACCATCCATACGCTGTTGGAGTGCTCTACCACTAAGCTACTGGCCCCCCTTGGACCAGTCTATCTTTGGTCTGAGTGTGGCTTAACACCAACAGTAATGTGTAGGCATGGGCAGAGAAATGAGGCCACATAATATACAAAAATGTGCCACTTATGAACAATGTGTCCTTATTTCTCTGTAAGGATAAATATTAAGAAGTTTATCATATGTGCCATGCATAAGAAGTCCTTTTTAGATTATGATAAGGTTATACTAAATTAAAGTTTTATTTATGTCACGTATGTATAAATATATGTTTATTTTAAATTAAATATTATAAAATATATTAAATAATATTTAATTAATTGTACAGTTATATATATAAGAAGATAAAGGATATTTTTGGTATAATAATAAATTTTAAAGGATTTTATCATTCTTCCATTATGTATGTAAAAGGGGTTTTAAGATTATCATGATGTTTAATATTAATTTAAAGTATGTTATGTATATATAGAAATATGTTGATTTTAAATAAAATATTTATAATATAATAATTAATTTTAAATATTATAAATTAGTTATTTTTTTTCCCCACTTCTTATTTGATTGTTTATGATTCGAATTTCATGACAACCTTACATAATAAAAACGATGTAGATTCTTTATCAAAAATGGTGTCGGCTCCTAGCTCTCAGTCTCGTAAGATATTTGATTTTTTGACTACGCACAAATGTACACATGCTTCTTGTAGGGAAAGTGTAATAGTGATTTGGAGATTGATTATTGATAAAGTAGAAGGTAAAAGCATTTTGTAAGTACACTTAATTTTATCTAATGCTTCTCAAATATGTGTGAGGATAACTATCAAATTAATTATGCATATCAAAAATATTTTACACATAATACATTTCAGATGTATAACATAATTAATTTTGAATTCATATTGAGTGTGAACACACATCCCAACACCCCAAGTTGTGTGATAATGTTGTAAATGCTAAAAGATGGCAGAAATACACAATTGCTATCATTGACAAAAAATTTGCTACCATGTAGAAAAACCACAACTACCATGTGAGAAACTAGCTCTAATAACATTTGAGAAATAAAGAGGATCCAAGAAAAATATGCAATAAAAGCACACCATATAAAAATAAGCACTCGAATATATATTTCATTCATAAAAAAATTCATTAAATATAATAAAAAATGGAAAATTTTAATATGTGCAACTATAAAATTATTTTACAATAACACTATGAATCAATAAATGATCTTTGGTTGTTCAAAATGATTACATATCTATTATCGTAATAAATAATATGTTTCAAGATATTTGATTTATTTATTTCTTGATCATTTATAATAAGTATAAAAAAATTATAAAAAATAAAACAAAAAGAGAGAAACTGATTATTAATAAATTGGAATATGAAAATATTTCTTAAATACATCTAACTCATGTAAATCTTTTCACACATGTGAAAATAAATAAAACATTAATTGTTCATATAAATAGCATTTTATATATAATACATCCTACTTAAATAACGCAATTATTTGAAACAGACATCATTTCAAATATAAACATATCATATTTTATTTTACACTTCAAATTAATACAAAGTAAATAATTATTATTAATTATATATATATATATTTTTTTTTAAAAACATTCAAACTCACCTCGCCGTAATACTCAAAACATTACAAACATGTAACACATAGATTTTTCAATAATTAATTTTATAATATATAATTTTAATAATAACACATATTATTACAATTATCTTTATAAAAATTAAAACTTTCAAAGGTGTCCATAGTTATTTAATGGCTTAGATTAAGTGCGAGAAACAAATATAATGCATGGAACAATGTATATTTGGTCTAAGAGATCTTATTAGTGGGATTTAATTCTTTAAAATATATAATGTTTATATACAAATGGTGGGATACATTAGACTAGTCAAGTGGGAATGTGATGAAAATCTTCACTATAATTTAATTTTTATTGACTTCATCAAAATATATAATTTAATGGAAAAAACTTTAATATTTAATAGATATATTGTAACCCAGTGTTTATTTATGAATAGATATTGATTTCACATTGGTGATTTATGATGATAATGGATCCTACAATGATGAAGCAGGAGAAACTGATTGGAGCACGGTAATTTATTTGTTGATTTGTATATATTATTCTATGTATTTATTTTAAAATAATGTTATTTAATTGAAGAATTAGTATATGTTCAGAAAATAAAAATATTTAAAAATAATATCACATGTATTTATATAGACTTATATTAATATTCTAATTTATTTGTTTAATTATTTTATTTTTTTATATATTTTTCAAAATTTAAAATAATATTTTTTTACAATAGTTAA
>JARHVA010002303.1:522500-710000 GCA_037957365.1 Torreya grandis | reverse complement strand
TGTGCATGTGCCCTCCCTCCTCCCCTCGTATATAGAGTTTGTGATTTAGTTATAGTAAATTAAATATATTAATCAACACTAATAAAATATATTTATAGGTAGTTGTATAAGTAGATAGTAGTTGGGCATGTTAGTTGAGTTTCATATAAGTGAATACTTTTATTATGATATATTTCATTTACTTGGAATCTCATTTAATACAATGATGTAAGCTTTATTCATTTTCTTGAATAAATTGTAGTTTTTATACCTATGTGTGGATTTTAGAACATTAGGGTTAAAGTCATTATTTAAAATGGGTCATGAAAAATATAATGGCAAATGGAAATTTAATTTTCTTTTAGAACCATGACAAAAAGATGAAGCTAAAGATATTTACATGTTTTCAATGATATTTCTTCTGCATATTATTGACATTAATATTTTTAGATCATATATGTGTAAAGAAGCTATAATTTAATCTAAAATTACATGAGGCACTCTATTTTTATCTCATATCATTCTAGTTTTTGCATTTAGCATTATTATTTCCTAGAAAGTGTTGAAAACTATTTCTTTGTTCTATGGGGTTTTCGTATATGCCAAAATAAACTACAAGGCAATATTTCATTACTATTATGAATTCAAAGTAATTGTTCTAGAATATTAAAAAATGAATATGGAAAAATAATTTGAGGTTACACGAGGTTGAAATATACAAAGAAGTATAATAAACATAAAATATTTTTCAACTACTACAAATTGTGATAAAATACATTGAATGTAAAAAATATTTTTATTTTTATTTTTTTGTTTTCCTTGAGCTTGTCATATAAGTGAACATACTCATAATACTATTATTATGATTTTTTTAATTCTTGAATGTAATTTCATTGATAAATGGTGTGTTAATTCTAAAGGGTGATATTTCTTCTTATGTGTGAAATTGAAACTCAATAAATAAATCCCCAAAGCATGCTAATCATGACCAAGGTAAATGCAATATTAATGTTAACCAAGTGAAATATAATGTAATAATTTTTTTTAATATAGTGTTAATGCTAACTAAGGGAAATATAATGTAGTAAAATATTCAAAATATTTTAAGAATAAAGATAATCTATAGATTAAGGTATTTAAATTTTTTAAGGATAGTGTGGCTTTCTATTGATCTTCTCATGCTGAGATTAGTGATATGATTAGGACTTAGAGGAGCCATTTTTAATCGATATTCTGGGAAAAGAATACAAGGATTAATTTTATCTAACCTTACAAATTCATCTATAGTGTGCACCATATGCAGAAGCCTCACCATAATCTTGACCAACATCCATCCAAATGTATCCAAAAGAAGTGATTTTACAAATTCAATATTTTTCTTTAGTATTGGATTTTCATAAACATAATTATCACACATTGGAAGGGTGTGAATATGAGAGTGTGAGGATGTGTTACTTTTCCTATCTTGTATTTGTTCATGCCATGACACCAATCATTTTAGAACCTTTTTTCTTTCTCAATTGCAACTCTAGGGAATAATTTGAATATCATTAATCCCATATTACCGAATCCTAAATATGGGGGAGATTTCAAAGTTATGAATTATATAAAAAAGGAAAGGGAAATAATGATTTGAATCCTTTGAACATGTCTCTCAAATCCCAAAAAAAATGTATGAGAGAGATATTGTAGCAGTAGTTCTAGTTATGGCTTTGTATTAGGGAAGTTGTATTTGTTCAAAATCTTGGAGAGCATGGCCCTATTTTTTACTATTTTTTAGTTGTGTTGTGTTAAATCTTGGGTTTTTCTATTGTTATTTTATATTCTATCTTTTTAGGCCTTCTCAACTTGTTTCCTCTATAGGGTCAGGTCCCTAGATTAAAAACTTCTTTCTATCGGTAATTAAAAAATTGATGTAAGAGACTAAACATTGAAGGGTTATTAAATAAAATAAACATTATTGTTAATATCGAATAAATTATGTTTTATGTTTTAGTGCCATAAATTTCACTAGAGAAATTGGGCCTCTTTTGTATCAAAGTTTAAGTCCTTAGCTAGATTTTTGTCTCCATGTATTCCTTTGGAAGGTCAAGTTCATCTACATATTTTGATAATCCCTTTGTCTTATCCTTGCATGGTGAAGGTGTTATTTCACATAGAAATGTTGAGCCTTTTTCATGAACACAATCCCTGATGCAAATAGTTCTTTAGATTTTTTGTCTTCGATCAAATGTTTTAAGACTTATTTTTGTTGAACATTTTGTCTACTAAAAATGTTTCAAAAGAATTCAATGTCTTATCACTATTGGGCTAATTATTTTATAAAAATTACAAAGGGATATTTCATTCTAGGTCATATATTTTGGACTTTTTGTCAGTATCAGAAGGTTTGAAGGGCACTTTACCTTTGGAAATTTTTCTTGCACAAAATGGCCAAAAGAATTGTAAGGTCATTTGTTTTGGTCAAAGGTACTTTCCAGAAATCTTGAAGGCTCATTTTGGCTTTGTAAAAGTTTTGAAGGATCATTTTATTCAAGCATTTTGCCTTTGAAAAATTATTGAAGGGAACTTTCCAATTGGGTAACCTCATAATACTATGTCCCACTAGATAAAGAAAAAAAAACTCAAAACTATATTAAAAAATAAATCCTGAAAAATACTCAATGTTTTTTTTTTTTAAATGGAAAAATGTATATGCACTACATATTTGTATATATAGTCTAAAACATATTTTTTGATTAATTTAAATAACCCAAACTCAAGATATTTTAAGGATAAGATGAAAGTGTATGTGTCCTTTTTATTCCAAAAAGTGGGACACACTATTATGCTTTGACCCAAGGGAGAAGGACACTTGCAAAAAACCCAAAAAATACTTTTGAAGGGCTATTTTGCCTTTGAAAAATGTTTGAAGGATTATTTCCTTCGATAATTTTCCCCATGAAAAATTCTTGAAGAGTGTCTAAAAAATGTCCAAAGGATAATTTTTGATTCGGAAGACACACAAATCTTAAAGGGTGCCTTTAGAAGCTGTAGGTCACTTTTAGAAGGTATAGGACACTTTCAATAGTTTCAAAAAGCACTTTCTAGTTATGGATTTGTATTAGGGTAGTTGAATTTGTTTAAAATCTCGGAGAGCATGGCCCTATTTTTTTATTATATTTTAGTCATCTTTTGGAAAAACATAGTTTTTTCTATTATAATTTTATATTTTCGCTTTTTAGGCCTTATCAGCTTGTTTCTTCTATAGGGTCAGGTCTCTGGAACAAAAAACCTCTTTTTAAAAGTAATAAAAAATTGAGGTAAGAGACTAAACATTGAAGGGTTTGTAAAGAAACTAGACACTATTATTAATATTAAATGTTTGAGTTCTTAGTGCCCACAATTTCACTAAAGTAATTTGTCCCTTGTCTACATCAAAGTTTACGTCCTTAGCTAGATTTTGTTCTCCATTTATTCCCTTGAAAAGTCAAGTTCATGTACATAATTTGCTAAGTCCTTTATCTTTTCTTTTATTGGTGAAGGTGTTATTTCCATTAGAATTTTTGGGAATTTTGTATGAAGATAATATCTAATGGATATAGGTATTTGAAATTTTTGACTTGGAAAAAAATTTTGAAGACTTTTTTTCATCAGACTTTTTGTTTGCTAAAAATGTTTCAAAGGAATTCAATGTCTTGTTGCTTTTGGGCTATGTTTTTTACAAAATTTAAAAGGGCTATTTCATTGGTTTTGAGTCATTTATTTTTTACTTTATATCCCCAAAAAAGGTCTGAAGGTCACTTACAAGAATCCTAAAATAATTGTAAGGTCATTTGTTTTGGTCAAAGGTACTTTCCAAAAGTCTCGACGGGTCATTTTTCCTTTATAAAAGTTTTGAAAGATCATTTCCTTTGAGCATTTTTCCTTTGTAAAATTCCTAAATGAAAAATTTTAAGGTGGTAACATCATAATACTATGTAACACTAATGAGCCAAAAAAAAAAATTAAAAATTATATTAAAAAATAAATCCTTAAAAATACTTAACAATTTTTTTTTTTAAAAATAGAAAAATGTATATGCACTACAGATTTGTATATATAGTCTAAAGCATATTTTTTGATTAATTTAAATGACCCAAACTCAATATATTTTAAATTGAAGATGAAAGTGTATGTGACATTTTTATTCCAAAAAGTGGGACACACTATTATGCTTTGACCCAAGGGTGAAGGACACTTGCAAAAAACCTGAAAGACACTTTTGAAGGGCCATTTTGCCTTTACAAAATGTCTAAAGGATTATTTAATTCAGATATTTTTCCCTTGAAAAATTATTTAAGAGTGTCTACAAAAGTTCTGAAGGATAATTATAGATTTGGAGGATGCTTACATAAATATGGAAGGGCACTTTCATAAGGTGGAGGTGACTTTTAGAAGGTAGAGGACACTTTCAATAGCACCAAAAGACACTTTCTATTTATGTCTTTGTATTAGGGCATTTGTATTTGGTTAAAATCTTTGAGAACATGACCCTATATATTACTATTTTTTTAGTTGTCTTGTGGTAAATCTTGGTTTTTATTATTGTAATTGTCTATTCTAGATTTTTAGGCCTTCCTTACTTGTTTCTTCTATAGGGTCAAGTCCATGGATCAAATAACCACTTTTTACTTGTAATAAAAAAAACAAAGGTAATAGAATAAAAATTTAAGGGTTCATAAAGAAACTAAACATTATTATTAATATCAAATATATTATGTTTGATTTGTTAGTGCCCAAAATTTCACTAGAGAAAATAGGCCCTTGTCTGTATCAAAGTTTATGTCCTTAGAAATATTTTTGTCTCCATGTATTCCTTTGGAAGGTCAAGTTCATGTACATAATTTGCTAAGTCCTTTGTCTTATCTTTGCTTGGTGAAGGTGTTATTTTTCTTAGAATTTCTAGGCCTTTTTCATGAACACAATATCCAATGGAAATAGGTCTTCAGATTTTTTGTCTTAGACAAAAAGTTTGAAGACTTAATTTTGTCAAACATTTTATCTACTAACAAATGTTCTAAAGGAATTCAAAGTTTTATCACTTTTAGGTTAAGTGTTTTACAAAAGTTCCAAAGGGCTATCTCAATGGTTTTAGGTCATTTATTGTGGAGTTTTTATCCATGGAAAAAGGTTCGAATAGAACTTGAACTTTAGGTATTTTTATCACACAAAAAGCCTGAAGGAATTGTAAGGTCATTTGTTTTGGTCAAAGGTACTTTACAAAAATCTCGAAGGGTCTTTTTTCCTTTGTAAAAGTTTTGAAGGATCATTTACTTTAAACATTTTTCCTTTGAAAATTTTCTAAAGGGCACTTTCAAAGGGGATACCTCATAATATTGTGTCCCACTAGCTAGCCAAAAAAAATTAAAAAATATATTAAATAATAAATCCTAAAAAATTCTTAATAATTTTTAAAAAACAATGGAAAAATGTATATGCACTACATATTTTCATATATAGTCTAAAAAATATTTTTGGATTAATTTAAAAGACCCAAGATCAAGAAATTTTGAGGAGAGGATGAAAGTGTATGTAGCCTTTTATGCCAAAAAGTGGGACACACAATTATGCTTTGACCCATGGGCAAAGGACACTTGCAAAAATCCCAAAAGACACTTTTGAAGGGTAATTTTCCATTGAAAAATGTTTGAAGGATAATTTCCTTTAGATATTTTTCCCTTGTAAAATTCCCTAAAAGTGTCTACAAAATGTTTGAAGAATAATTATAGATTCGTAAGAAACTTACAAAAATACCAAGGGGTACTTTCAGAAGGTAGAGGGCACTTTCAGAAGGTGGAGGACACTTTCAATTATTTTTAAAGGAACTTTCAAGAGTTCAAATGAACATTCCAAAAGTCTGAAGGGCATTTTTGTAGGGCAGGTTCTCGTAGAAATTTTTTTTGAAGGGTATATTCATGTGCCTAAAAGATTCTTTCTACAAATTTTAGAGGTTCAATTCCTTCAATAAAATAACTTAGAAAATTTTCTTGTGGGACAATAGTGCCAAAGCAAATAGGGAGGTCGAAGACAAAGATTCAAACAAAATTTCCATGGAATAAAGTCCCTGAAAGAATATTTCCAAATTGTAGGTGATGGTCTCATGGATATTTTTTATTGGCACCTAGATATCAACTTTAATCCATTACAGGTGTCTAGACTAGAGCCTTTAGTCACTCTTAAATCTATGCAGATGCCCAATTAGATCTACGGTTGAATGCCAAGAGTCAATATGTGGTAAGCTTTGTTTCAAAGATAAAATTGATGGTTATTTCATAGACATGGAAATGGTCTGAGGAGTATAATAATGTCTAACTAATAGTTAAAAACTAAATATTTCCAATCATGATCGTGCATCATTTCAATTTCATCTCACAATTAGATCAACTTCAAAGCCATCATTGTAGGTAACAAGTTTTCCCTTTAGTATGCATAAAGAAGAGATTCATATCCATAAATGACCATGATTTTAAATTGAGTAACATTAAAGCATTTTCAAATAATTTACATATGAGGACAAAAAAATTTTAGCTCCTTGAGTGAATATCCTCCTTTTAGGCTCGTGTGAAAGTCATTTTTCAACCAAAATGTTATACTACTACCACTGTTATGCACTTTATTTGGGAGAATATCATAATTCAATTTAGATTCCAACTAGGTCTCACTATTGATCCTGGTACCAATGTCCTAAATGAAATAATTTGTGTCTTATTGAATGAGTTTATGATTACACATAAAAAAATACTGTCATACCCCCATCAAGCCAATGGCACTACCAAGGCCTCCAATAAGATCTTCAACACCACATTGATGAATATTTGTAATATTTTCCAAACTGATTAAGATGATAGGGTATCTACCATCCTATGGGCTTGCCAAACAACTTACAAGTGCCTGAACAAAATCACCCCATTCAATCTAGTATATGGCAAAGAGGAAGTCTTACCTATTGAGTTTTTGGTACCATCTCTATGTATAGAGTGCATGGGATAATTAGATGAGAAACACACTTGAAATCATTCCTAGATAATTTATTATAACTTTATGAATCTATTTTTGTCACTTATTAGAGTAGAGATGTGGAAAAGTAGAAATAGAAAGCATGGCATGACCACCACATAAAGCACAAAACATTTTCCTTGGGAATGAAGGTATTACTATATGACTCCAATTTCATGTGCCATTATTAAAAATAAATAGATTCATTTGTATGGACCTTTTTTCATTCATATCAATTGAACTACTAGAGCTTATCAATTATAAAGGTTTAATGACTAGTTCCTTTCTAGGCATTACAATGGAAGTCAGCTCCAACTGTAATTCACTTCTGAGTAATTTAAGATTTGTAACACAATAAGGCTTATGCCATTAGTGTAGTATTTCAATTTTTTCAATAAAATAATTACCTTTGGTTTGTGTAATGTCTTCTTAATGTATTTGTCTTTAACCTTGTTTGTATCTTTTCATGGAGGACCACAACTCATTTTTAGTGTGGGTTAAGAGATTTGAAGTCATGATTGAAAGATAAATGTGTAAGGTACTTAGGCACTCAAGGTTATTAATGAGTGCAAGGTGTTTATGGCAAGCAAGGTTTTTATGGCATGCAATGTGTTTATAGAATGTAAGTACTTAAAGATGCACAAGTCAATTAAGGCACATATACTATGTAGCCTAAGGATAGGGTGTTCCTACCATTAGTTTCAAATTTGAAAGACATAATTGTAATCCACTTAAAAAGGTGTGATATGGGATGTGACATTAATAAAAAAAACTAGTAATGATGAGAATTGTGCCAATAATATGATAGGACAATACCATTAATTTCATTTATTTCTAGATGTAATGATTGAAGAGTGATAACCATTAAAAAATGCATTTCTGATGAGAAGTGATGGGTGAAGGGAAAGGAGTAGTAATGATGGTGAATGCCCTTGAGCTTATAAATAAGCATGTTAACTTATTTTTATGCTTTACCTCTACATTTAATTCAAATTTATAAGATCTGAATATCTAAGAACAAAGAAAATACCAAAGCTGAGAGAGAGAGAGAGAGAGAGAGAGAGAGAGAGAGAGAGAGAGAGAGAGAGAGAGAGAGAGAGAGAGAGAGAGAGAGAGAGAGAGAGAGAGAGAGAGATCAAATCTATAGCTAGAATATGAAAAACAAATCATGAGTTGAGATATGTATTGAGGCAAGAACCATTCCATGCTAGTGAAACATAAAGAAACTTTAGGACATAGACACAATAGATAAAGCTTACATGTTTCAAAATTTCACCATTAGAGGGAACTCAAGCTCAAAAAATTGAAGTTGTTAGCTGAAATCACATATTCATTTGAAAACATTAGATAATAATGCATCATCCTTTAGGCTCCTCATAGGGTGTTGTGGCCTAAGAAAAAGGCCTAAAAGAATGAACCATTACCTATGATACCAAAAGAAGAGGAGGTATGTGGATACATGGTTTTCATTAGGAAACAAACACCAAAAGAGTAAGCTTAACATATAGAAAGGAAGGAAACAAATATGATTTAATAGGCCAAAAGGACTCAATCATCTCTACCCCAACCTCTAATGATTAAGAAAATCTAATATCTAGAGTTAGTGTTGCACATGGAGAACTAGGTCTTCAAAGTCTTGACTTGCATAATCTTTGAATATAACCATCATCAACTTGAGAATGAGGTTAAACTCTAGAATGATTTTCGAGTCAACCACCAGAACACCAAGAAGTAGGTGGTATTTGATCATAAGATCTTCAATGCACTAGACGTTGTAGGGTTATTCCAACTCTTTAATTTTCCATACATTGGAAAACCCACATAACTGATTAATTTCCTTCTCTCATGCATCCATGAGGACTATATCTACTTTATCAAGCACACTATGAATAGCATGCCCAAGAGAATGAGCAAGATATCAGGTCTATAGTGTTCAAGGTTAGATGTGTTTGATGACCTAGTAGACATTGAGGAGGTCCAAAAGACTACCATGATATTGATGTAGCAAAATTAGGGCCATGCCATTCATATAAAGAACCTATAAAATCTTACCCTCTGTGTTGAGGCATGGATCATCATGACCAATATTGGTGGGACTAATCACTAGAAGGAAGTTGACATGGTGTGCCTTTACATAACTCACTAGGTCATCCAAGGCTTAAATAAATTTGGGCTATGTATTTTATCTTGAAAATTGTCAAAGATGTGGAAAAGACCCATCATATGCACAGACATAAGTTTTCATGGGAGTTATTTTCACTCTTAATGGTTTTTAATAAGTTAATTGTACCAAATTACACCTTAAGAACACTAAAGTGGATGTACCTACCTAATCATAGGGGATATCTAGGGTTAAGGAGTATTAAATTAACTTTTACATAAGGGTGATGAACTAACCTAATGAAATATACATTTATTAAAAACTAAGATAAATGATATGTTATATAGCTGATATTAATACATATAGTAATGTACAACTATTGATAGATATTACAATAAAATGGAATAATTGATACTTAGCTAGTTTACTATACTCATGCAAGACTAATCTAGTATAGGATGGAAGTGGACTAGAAGGTGATATTAGAACAATCTTAAGTTTCTAGGAATATTATTTTTGTCACTTTGGGCATTTGCATCATATCTAGAGGTTGTGTTAACACAACTGTCTAAATATTACATAAACATTTAGTATGGAATGTTGACTATATTTAGATTCAACTAGCTAGAGCCTTATGGGGTTTTTTTCAGCTTTCATCTAATCTATTCAAATTATGTCTACATGATTTCCCTCTTTGTCAAATGATCAAAGCCTAACGTTGTCACCCTTACAGTGAATTTGGTAAAAATGGGTTAGTGGACTCACAATGTCAATCTACTCTAAGGACCTCTCCATCAATGGGTGTTACCTACATAGCCAATAATATGAAGAGGAACTCAAACATATGTAGTTCTTACAGACACATTGGATTATGTGTGTATCATGATGAAACATGTGATAAGCAATGGCATATACTGACCTAAATTATATCTTGGAAAACATTTTTGATAGAATAATCTTTGAATACTTCAGACAAGTGGAAGTATTTTTCTTATGATTGATGTGTAAATAAGGATGAGTAGGGTAATTTTGCTCACTTGAGTGATCAATTTGATTTTTCTTGATAGATCTATATGTGATTTATATGTGACTTACAATTGAGTTATAGGTTATTGGCAGTTGATGAATGCATGAGGGTTGATATTATATATATATACCATCCCCTTTTAGAAATATCTTGCGCAAAAGCACTTAGGAAAACCTTTAAGAATGTTTCATTTTAAAATTAGATGAACTTTGGGTACTATAAACTTTCTAATAAAGCTGGACACTTTCATTGACATAAGTGTCTGTGTGGGATGTAAGTGTCCAAAAAGATATAAAATATGTATAATTTTAAAATGAACAATAAGGGATAATAATCATGGTTAGATCTTTTAACACATTATAGAAGGCTTGGTCATCAGGATAATAGTGGTCAGACTAATAGATAAGTAATTTAAGAATAAAGATATAATGAATTCAAAAATTTTGGTATTGGTTAGGTCTATAACATAAAGGTAAAATCATGATGGATGTTTTCTAAGTTTACAAGACTTGATTCTACATAAATCAAAATTTAGTATCTATAATGAATTTATTGTATTATAATGTCTTTTATGCACTAACATTATTTTTTATTTATATATTTCTAGTTGATATTTTTGATCAAATAGCTTGCATGAACACATGTGCACACACACACACACACACACACACATGTGCACGTGCCCTCCCTCCTCCGCCCATATATAGAGTTTGCCATTTAGTTATAGTAAATTAAAATATATTAATCAACACTAATAAAATATATTTATAGGTAGTTGTATAAGTAGATAGTAGTTGGGCATGTTAATTGAGTTTCATGTAAGTGAATATTTTTATTATGTTAAGTTTCATTTACTTAGAAGCTCATTTAATACAATGATGTAAGCTTTATTCATTTTCTTGAATAAATTTTAGTTTTTATACCTATGTGTGGATTTTATAACATTAGGGTTAGAGTCATTATTTATAATGGGTCATGAAAATGATAATGGAAAATGGATATTTAATTTTCTTTTAGAACCCTGACAAAAAGATGAAGTTAAAGATATTTACATGTTTTCAATGATATTTCTTCTGCATATTGTTAATGTTAATATTTTTGGATCAATTATGTGTAAATAATCTATAATTTAATCTAAAATTACATGAATCACTCTAATTTTATCGCATATCATTCTAGTCTTTGCATTTAGCCTTATTATTTCCTAGAAACTGTTGAAAACTATTTCTTTGTTCTATGGGGTTTTCATATATGCCAAAATAAACTACATGGAAATATTTCATTACTATTATGAATTCAAAGTACTTGTTTTTTACTATTAAACAATGAATATGGAAAAATAATTTGAGGTTACGCGAGGTTGAAATATACAAAGAAGTGCAATAAACATAAAATATTTTTAAACTACTACAAATTGTGATAAAATACATTGAATGTAAAAAATGTTTTTATTTTTATTTTTTTGTTTTCCTTAAGATTTTCATATAAGTGTACATACTCATAATCCTATTAATATGATTTTTTTAATTCTTGAATGGAATTTTAATGATAAATGGTATGTTAATGCTAAAGGATAATATTTCTTCCTATGTGTGAAATTCAAACTCAATAAATAAATCACTAAAGCATGATAATCATGACCAAGGTAAATACAATGTTAATGTTAACCAAGTGAAATATAATGTAATAATTTTTTTTTAATATTGTGTTAATGCTAACCAAGTGAAATATAATGTAGTAAAATATTCAAAATATTTTAAGAATAAGGATAATCGATAGATCAAGGTATTTAATTTTTTTAAGAATAGTGTGTCTTTCTATTGATCTTATAATGTTAAGATTAGAGATATGATTAGGAGTTAGAGGAGCCATTTTTAATTGATGTTTTGGTAAAATCATACAAGGCTTAATTTTTGCTAGCCTTACAATCTCATCTGCAGCCTGCACCATATGAACAATCCTCACCATAATATCTACCAACATCCATCCAAATGTATCCAAAAGAAGTGATTTTACAAATTCAATATTTTTATTTGATATTGGATTGTCATCAACATAATTATCCCACATTAGAAGGGTATGAATATGAGAGTGTGATGTTGTGTTACTATTCCTATCTTGTCTTTCTTCATGTCATGCCACCAATCTTTTTAGCACCTTTTTTCTTTCTCGATTGCAACTCTAGGGAATAATTTAGATATCATTATCCCCATATTACCTAATCCTAAATATTGGGGAGATTTAAAATTTATTAATTATAGAAAAAAGGAAAGGGAAAGTAGGATTTGAATACTTTGAACATGTCTCTTAGATCTAAAAAAAAATGTATGAGAGAGATATTGTAGCAGTAGTTCTAGTTATGGCTTTGTATTAGGGAACTTGTATTTGTTCAAAATATTGGAGAGCATGGCCCTATTTTTTAATATTTTTTAGTTTTGTTGTGGTAAATCTTAGTTTTTTCTATTGTAATTTTCTATTCTAGCTTTTTAGGCCTTCTCAGCTTGTTTTTTCCATAGGGTCAAGTCCCTAGATTATAAAACCTCTTTTTACCAGTAATTAAAAAATTGAGGTAAGAGACTAAACATTTAAGGGTTATTGAATAAACTAAACATTACTATTAATATTGAATAAATTATGTTCTAGCTATTAGTGCCCAAAATTGCACTAGAGAAATTGGGCCTTATCTATATCAATGTTTAAGTGCTTAGCTAGATTTTTCTCTCTATGTATTCCTTTGGAAGGTAAAGTTCATCTACATAATTTTCTAAGTCCTTTGTATGATCTTTTAATGGTGAAGGTGTTATTTCACATAGACATTTTGAGCCTTTTTCATGAACACAATCCCTAATGGAAATAGTTCTTCAGATTTTTTGTCTTTGATAAAAAGTTTGAAGACTTATTTTTTTTAACATTTTATCTACTAAAAATGTTTCAAAAGAATTAAATATCTTATCACTTTTGGGCTAATTATTTTATAAAAGTTACAAAGTTATATTTCATTATGGGTCATTTATTTTGGACTTTTTGTCAATAACAAAAGGTTTAAAGGGCACTTTACCTTTGGGAATTTTCCTTGCACAAAAAGGCCAAAGGAATTGTAAGGTCATTTTTTTTATTAAAGGTACTTTCCAAAAATCCTAAAGGGTCATTGTGCCTTTGTAAAAGTTTTGAAGGATCATTTTCTTCAGGCATTTTACCTTTGAAAATACTTGAAGGTCACTTTCAAATGGGGTAACCTCATAATACTATGTCCCACTAGAGAGTAAAAAAAAACATCAAAACTATATTAAAAAATAAATCCTAAAAAAAACTCACTGATTTTTTTTTAAAATACAAAAATGTATATGCATTACATATTTGTATATATAGTCTAAACCATATTCTTTGATTAATTTCAATAACCCAAACTGAAGATATTTTAAGGATAAGATGAAAGTGTATGGGTCTTTTTATTGTAAAAAGTGGGACACACTATTATGCTTTGACGCAAGGGAGAAGAACACTTGAAAAAAAACCAAAAGACACTTTTGAATGGCCATTTTGCATTTGAAAAATGTTTGAAGCATTATTTTCTTCGATAATTTTCCCCATGTAAAATTCTTGAAGATTGTCTAAAAAATGTCTAAAGGATAATTTTGGATTTGGGGGATTCTTACACAAATCTTAAATAGCACTTTTAGAAGGTGGAGGACACTTTCAATAGTTTCGAAAAGCACTTTCTAGTTATGGATTTGTATTAGGGCACTTGTATTTGTTTAAAATCTTGGAGAGCATGGCCCTATTTTTTTATTATGTTTTAGTTGTCTTTTGGAAAAGCTTGGTTTTTGCTATGTTAATTTTCTATTTTGGATTTTTACGCCTTCTCATCTTGTTTCTTCTATAGGGTCAGGTCTCTAGAATAAAAAACCTCTTTTTACAAGTAATAAAAAATTGAGGTAAGAGACTAAACATTGAAGGGTTTGTAAAGAAATGAAACACTATTATTAATATCAAATGTTTAAGTTCTTAGTGCTCAAAATTTCACTAGAGTAATTGGGCCCTTGTCTATATCAAATTTTATGTCCTTAGCCAGATTTTGTTCTCTATGTATTCCCTTGAAAAGTCAAGTTCATGTACATAATTTGCTAAGTCCTTTATCTTGTCTTTGCTTGGTGAAGATGTTCTTTCCCTCAAAATTTTTGGGCTTTTTGTATGAACATAATATCTAATGGATATAGGTCTTTTAATTTTTTGACTTGGCAAAAAAGACTAAAGACTTATTTTCGTCAGACATTTTGTCTGCTAAAAATGTTTTGAAGGAATTCATTGTCTTGTTGCTTTTGGGCTAAGTGTTTTACAAAATTACAAAGGGCTATTTCATTAGTTTTGATTCATTTATTTTTGAATATTTATCCCCAACAAAAGGTCTGAAGGTCACTTACAAGAATCCTAAAAGAATTTTAAGGTTATTTTTTTTGGTCAAAGGTACTTTCCAAAAGTCTCGAAGGGTCATTTTTCCTTTATAAAAGTTTTGAAAGATCATTTAATTTGAGAATTTTACCTTTCTAACATTCCTAAATGAAAAATGTTTAGGTGGTAACATCATAATACTATGTCCCACTAGCCAGCCAAAAAAAACTTAAAAATTATATTAAAAAATAAATCCTAAAAAATACTCAATGATTTTTTAAAACAATTAAAAAATGTATATGCACTACATATTTGTATATATAGTATAAAACATATTTTTTGATTAATTTAGATGACCCAAACTCAATATATTTAAAAAAGAAGATGAAAGTGTATGTAACCTTTTTATTCCAAAAAGTGGGACACACTATTGTTCTTCGACCCAAGGGTGAAGGACACTTGCAAAAAATTTGAAAGACACTTTTGAAAGGCAATTTTGCCTTTAAAAATTATATAAATGATTATTTAATTCAGGTATTTTTCCCTTGAAAAATTATTGAAGAGTGTCTAAAAATGTCTAAAGGATAATTATAGATTTGGAGGACACTTACACAAATATGGAAGGGCACTTTTAGAAGGTGGAGGTGACTTTCAAAAGTTAGAGGACACTTTCAATAGCTTTGAAAGGCACCTTATAGTTATGTATTTGTATTAAGGCACTTGTATTTGTTTAAAATCTTGGAGAGCATGACCCTTTTTTTACTATTTTTTTAGTTTTCTTGTGGCAAAGCTTGGTTTTTATTATTGTAATTGTCTATTCTAGATTTTTACACCTTCTTTGCTTGTTTCCTCTATAGGGTCAAGTCCATGGACAAAAAAACCACTTTTTACCTATAATAAAAACACTAAGGTAAGAGAATAAAAATTTAAGGGTTTGCAAAGAAACTAAACATTATGATTAATATCAAATATATTATGTTTGAGTTGTTAGTGCCCAAAATTTCACTAGAGAAATTAGGCCCTTGTATGTATCAAAGTTTATGTCCTTAGAAATATTTTTGTCTCCATGTATTCCTTTGGAAGGTCAAATTCATGTACATAATTTTCTAAGTCCTTTGTCTTATCTTTTCTTGGTGAAGGTTTTATTTTTCTTAGAATTTTTGGGCCTTTTTCATGAACATAATGTCTAATGGAAATAGGTCTTTGGATTGTTTGTCTTAGACAAAAAAAATTTATACTTATTTTTGTCAAACATTTTATCTGCTAACAAATGTTCTAAAGGAATTCAATGTTTTATCGCTTTTAGGCTAAGTGTTTTAAAAAAGTTCCAAAGGGCTATTTCATTGGTTTCATGTCATTTATTTTAGAGATTTAATCCATGGAAAAAATTTTGAATGGAACTAGACCTTCAGGGATTTTTCTCACACAAAAAGCTAGAAGGAATTGTAAGGTCATTTGTTTTGGTCAAAGGTATTTTACAAAAATCTCGAAGGGTCATTTTGCCTTTGTAAAAGTTTTGAAGGATCACTTACTTCAAGAATTTTGCCTTTGAAAATTTCCTAAAGGGAACTTTCAAAGGGGATATCATCATAATATTGTGTCCCACTAGCTGGCCAAAAAAAATTTAAAAATATATTAAATAATAAATCCTAAAAAAATTTCAACTTTTTTTTAATAAAATGGAAAATTGTATATGCACTACATATTTGTATATATAGTCTAAAAAAAAAATTTGGATTAATTTCATTGACCCAAGATCACAAAATTTTGAGGAGAAGATGAAAGTGTATGTGGCCTTTTTATGCCAAAAAGTGGAACACGCTATTATGCTTTGACCCAAGGGCAAAGGACACTTTCAAAAATCCCAAAAGATAGTTTCGAAGGGCCATTTTTCCTTTGCGTAATGTTTAAAGGATAATTTACTTTGGGTATTTTTCCTTTTTAAAATTTCCTAAAAGTGTCTACAAAATGTTTGAAGAATAATTATAGATTCATAAGAAAATTACACAAATCCTAAAGGGTACTTTCAAAAGGTAGAGGGCACTTTCAGAAGGTGGAGGACACTTTAAATTATTTTGAAAGGAACTTTCAAGAGTTCAAATTAATATTCCAAAAGTCTGAAGGGCATTTTTGTAGGGCAGGTTCCCTTAGAAGTTTTTTTTAAGGGTATATTCAAGTGCCTGAAAGATTTTTTCTAAAATATTTTAGAGTTTCAATTCCTTCGATAAAATTACTTAGAAAATTTTCTTATGGCACAATAGTGCCAGAGCAAATAAGGAGGCCAAAGACAAAGATTCAGACAAAATTTCCATGAAATAAAGTCCCTAAAATAATATTTCCAAATTGTAGGTGATGGTCTCATGGATATTTTTGATTGGCACATAGATGTCAAATTTAATCCATTATAGGTGTCTAGACTAGAGCCTTTAGTCACTCTTAAATCTATGCGGATGCCTAGTTAGATGCAAAGTGGAATGCCAAGAGTCAATTTGTGGTAGCTTTGTTTTCAAAGATAAAATTGATGGTTATTTCATAGACGTGGAAATGGTTTGAGGAGTACAATAATGTCTAACTAACAATTCAAAAGTGAATATTTTGAGTCATGATCGTGCCTCATTTCAGTTTCATGTCATAATTAGACCCACTTTGAAGCCATCATTGCAGGTAACAAGCTTTCCCTTTATCATGCATAAAGAAGAGATTCACGTCTAGAAATGTCCATGATTTGAAATTGAGTAACATTTTCAAATAATTTCCATATGAGGACAAAACTTGTTTAGCTCATTGAGTGAATATCCACCTTTTAGGCTCGTGTGAAAGTCATTTTGCAACCAAAATATTAGAATTCTACCACTGTTATGCACTTCATTTGAGAGAATATCATAATTTGATTTAGATTCCAACTAGGTCTCACTATTGATCCTAGTACCAATGTCCTAAAAGAAATAATTTGTGTCTTATTGAATGAGTTTATGATTGCACATAAAAAAATAATGTTGTGCCACCATCAAGCCAATGGCACTACCAAGGCCTTCAATAAGATCTCTGACACCACATTGATTAAGATTTGTAATATTGGCCAAACTGACTAGGATGATAGGGTATCTACCATCCTATGGGCTTGCCAAACAACTTACAAGTGCCTAAATAAAAGTACCCGATTCAATCTAGTATATGGCAAAGAGGTAGTCTTACCTATTGAGTTTTTGGTACCATCTCTATGATTAGAGTGCATGGGATTATTAGAAGAGGAATCATCCTTGAAATCATACCTAGATACTTTATTATAACTTTATGAATCTATTTTCCTCACTTATTAGAGTTAAGATGTGGAAAAGTGGAAATATAAAGCATGGCATGACTACCACATAAAGCACAAAACATTTTCCTTGGGAATGAAGGTATTACTATATGACTCCAAGTTCATGTGCCATTCTAAAAAAAATTAGATTCATTGGTATGGGCCTTTTGTCATTCATATCATTTGATCTACTAGAGCTTGACAATTATAAAGTTTGGATGACTAGTTCCTTCCTAGGCATTATAATGGAAGTCAGCTCCAACCGTATTTCACTTCTGAGTAATTTAATATTTGTAACACAATAAGGCTTAAGCCATTAGTGTAGTATTTCAATTTTTTCAGTAAAATCATTACCTTTGTTTTGCATTATGTCTTCTTAATCTATTTATCTTTAATCTTGTTTGTATCTTTTCATGGAGGACCACAACTCAGTTTTAGTGTGGGGTAAGAGATTTAAAGTCATGATTGAAAGATAAGTGTGAAAGGTACTGGGCACTCAAGTTTATTATGGAGTGCAAGGTGTTTATGGCATACAAGGTTTCTATGGCATGCAAGGTGTTTATGGCATGCAAGGTATTTATGGAATGTAAGTACTTAAAGATGCACAAGACATTTAAGGCACATAGATAATGTAGCCTAAGGATAGGGTATTCCTGCCATTAGTTTGAAATTTAAAAGACATAACTATACTCCTCTTAAAAAGAAGGTTTGATATGGGATGTGACATTAATGCAAAAAATACTAGTAATGATGAGAATTGTGCCAACAACATGGTAGGACAATACCAATAAACTCATTTATTTCTAGATGTAATGATTGAAGAGTGACAACCATTAAAAAATGCATTTATGATGAGAAGTGATGGGTGAAGAGAAAGGATTAGTAATGATGGTGAACCCACTTGAGATTATAAATAAGCATGTTAACTTATTTTTATGCTTTACCTTTGCATTTAATAGAAATTTATAAGAGCTGAAGATCTAAGAATAAAGAAAATAACAAAGCAGAGAGAGAGAGAGAGAGAGAGAGAGAGAGCCAAATATGAAAAAAAATCATGAGTTGAGATATGTATTAAGGCAAGAATCATTCCATGCTAGTGAAACACAATGAAACTTTAGGACATAGACACAAGAGAGAAAGCTTATAGGATCAGAAGTTCACCATTAGAGGGTACTCAAGCTCAAAAATCTGAAGTTGTTAACTGCAATCACATATTCAGTTGAAAACATTGAATAATCATGCCTCAACCTTTAGGCTCCTCCTAGAGTGATGTGGCCAAAGAAAAAGGCCTAAAAGACTAAACCATTACCTATGATACCAGAAGAAGAGGAGGTATGTGGAGACATGGTTTTCATTAGGCAAGAGACACCAGAAGAGCAAGCTTAACATGTAGAAAGGAAGGAAACAAGGATGATGTAATAGGCCAAGAAGACTGAATCATCCTTAACCCCAACTCTAATGATTAAGGAAATCTATTATCTAGAGTTAGTGTTGCACATGGAGAACTAGGTCTCCAAAGTCTCAACTTGCATAATCTTTGACTACAACCATCATCAACCTGAGAAAGAGGTTGAACTCTAGAATGATTATCGAGTCAAGCACCATAACACCAAAAATTAGTTGGTATTTGATCATAATATCTTCAATGAACTAGATGTTTTAGGGTTATTGCAACTCTCCATACATTGGAAAACTCACATAAGTGATTAATTTCCTTCTTTCATGCATCCATGAGGACTATATCTAATTTATCAAGCACATTTCTTATATCATGCCCAAGAGAATGAACAAGGTATTAGGTCTATAGTGTTTAGGGTTAGATGTGGTTGATGCCCTGGTAGACATTGAGGAGGTCAAAAATACTACCATGATATTGATGTACCAAAAGTAGGGCCATGAAATGCACATAAAGAACCTACAAAATCTTACGCTTTGTGTTGAGGCAAGGATCATCATGACCAAGATTGGTGGGACTAATCACTAGAAGGAAGTTGACATGGTGCACCTTTACATAGACCACTAGGTCATCCAATGCTTAAAATAAATTTGGGTTATGTATTTTATCTTTAAAAATGTCGAAGATGTGGAAAAGACCCATCATATGAACATACATAAATTTTAATGGGAGTTATTTCTACTCTTAATGGTTTTCAAAGAGTTCATTATACCAAATTACACCTTGAGAAGACTGAAGTGGATATACCTACCTAATCATAGGTCCCTTACTAAGTGCTATAACATGTTCACATCCCACAACACATCACCCCCTCCTACAATATAAATATGAAGTATTGGTTTGATGGTATGAAGTAGGCATTCAAGAATAAATGGCGTATCTTGAAGGATCTTCCCCCTTTGGCTTCTAAGCAAGCTTAGTTTGTAGTGAAGCAACACTTCTCCCTCATGTGCATTAGGATGATCCCTTTCAGAGACCTATTTCCTTGAATGAATTTATTGTATAATTTTTTGGTGTAGTACTTTATCGACTCTGTGAAATAGATTCATGGTGCACAACCCATTACCTTAGAGGTTGAAAATATAGATTTAAAGATTCATACCCTCCAAAAAATGTATGTCTATCTAGGTAGGAAGGCATACTAGGAGGAAGAGCTAGACCTAATAAACATAAATTTCAAGCAAACATTAGTGAGAGAAAAGTACACAACTTGTTCTATATTCTATGGCCTAAGAAGGACTCAAAGGGCATATAACCTAAGGAAAAACTCTTGCAAACACCACCATTGAAGAAGAAGAAATAGACTAAGCATGATGTAGATGCGAGTGGATAACATGCTCCATAAAAGTGGTAAAAGAATACCCAAGCACCACAATAAAATCCCTCACCACAATTTATACCACATCCTTCTCCCCTACCTTACTGTTATCCTTCTCCCTATTCCTCTATCCACCACACCCTTCTCCTCCTTGACCTTCTCCACCAAAATATCTACTATCACAAGTCCCTCCTCCTCCACCTTTGCCTTCACCCCCTAAAACAAACCCATATTCATATCCCCTAAATGTTTCTACTTTAGGGATTGCACATCATGAGCCATAGAGCCAACACTCAAGTAGGAATTCCATACAATACAAGTAGAAACATCAAAATTTGATTTAGAGAAGATACCCTCTCCAGTACGAGAGAAGGAGGCCACCTCTGACAACTCGTTGCTTGATCTTAAACAACTTTATGGTGAAGAGGGGGATGGTAAGGAAGAAGAAATAAGTTGCATGGTCATCGGTAGTACTTCTATAACTACTGATATAGAGGTAAATAATTAGAGCATGACCCTAATAAAGGGAAAGAGCCAATCATGTCTATAAAAGATCCTACCATTGATCCATTTTCTAATTTGTGCAATCGATATCAATTTGGCATCCATGATTGGATGTTATATTTATGGCCACACTTCATTCCTCATGAATCAAAATTGGAGACCAAGAAACAAGTGTTTTTTTTGTTGACATTCAAAATGAGGAACATGAGTTTGAACTCCCCAAAGGCAACCTTTATTTAGGATCTAATGCTCTTGTACTACCAAAACCATTATGGGTGGATCCCTAAAAGATCACCCCTCTACAAGCAAGTGTAGACTTTTTGAAGATGGCCTTGTAGTTCACATGTCATAACATTTTTTCAAATTATGATGCACATTGTGTCAAGAAGAAACATGCCTATTTAGTGGGTATGTATAATAAGGAGGTTAATAACAAGAAGGTACTTGACAAAGAAGTGGCTACATTGAAACACTAGGTAAAGGAAGCCACAAAGGTGCAATTTATAACATTGAACTTGTGTAAGATAATTTTAAAATAGGAGCCAATATTGGTGGATGGCATACCTCTCAATGAGTATGCCAGATGCAAACAAGAAACCTTGGTGAACCTCTTATTAAAGCATTACAAGGACCATCCTACACCCAAAGATGAAGGACTAGAGTTAGTGAAACAATTCACCAAGGTAGTTGAAGACTGCAAGCATAGCCTGGAGAGAATTGAGGAGTTCATCCCCATTTTAGATGGATTTTTTCAATGACTAACATGCCCCAATAAGATCTTGGAGGCTCAGGTCCAAGTAAAAGAAGCCCAGAAGGAGCAGATGGTTGATGATACACTATTAATAAAGGATCACACCAAGTATGCTAAATCATTCAAAGATGTTGAGATAATGGAAGAAATGTTCAATACACTTTGATAATAATTGAATGCAAGTTTTATATCCCTCTGAGCATAGGTTGTCCTAGAGGTAGCAATACTTGAAGACATCTATAAGGATAACACCACATCCCTAATTGAATTGGTTATGAAGACCAATGAGACATCTAGCCAAATTAAGGAGATAAAAAAATCCAAGGAGGATGTAGAGGTGATAACTACTAATCTACTCAAAACATTATCACATTGAGACAATGTCAAGAAGTAGATCAAGCAAACATTTTTGGCATCAGCCACGTACGAGACTTAGTCTAGGATAGGCTAAGAGCATAGTGTGGGGTGAGATGTTGGCTCCAAAATTTTTTATATGTTTTTATCCATTTTAGCATGGAACTGACATGGCATGGAAGGAACATAGCATAAAATTTTATGGGTGCAAAAGTATTGTGGTATGGAACCTATAGGGTGTGAGAGGATAAAGGCAAAAAAGTACCAACATGAGAGGACCCAATCAAAGTAGAATTAGTCATGAAAAACATAAGAACATAGGACTCATAATGATAGTGGAAGACATAGGGAATGGATAGGAAGTGGGAGTAGTTATGGAGTAATTCATATGTGTTACCTAGACCATATTCATCAAGTATTTTGCAATAGACCACAAGGAGGTAAACACATGGCAACAAGGATTTAGCATAGAGTGAGGATATAGGGGGAACAAAGGCTCGGGTCCTTAGGAGAATCTAGTTGATTGAGCACCATGCCTTTTAGTCTATTGAGAATTTATTGGTCATTTAATCCTATCATTACTATTTTAAATGCTTGGTCAAGGATAAATAAGGATAAAAACCATTATTATAAGACACTGTGATGATGGATTTTTGCCTAATTATGCTTTCACTTAATATATGAGGTTTGGGTATTAAAAAACTTATTGTGTTCATATTTAGTTAGACTAAGATATTGTGTTAAGCATAGTGAATGAAAATGAGCATGAATTTGAACTAATCATTTCTTTTCCAGGTAATAACTCTAAACTACAATGGCACTAATCTACAATATTATTGTAATATAGATTAGAACTTCAAGGATCAAAGTAGTCTAACTTTGACTTTATGAAACAATTTATTTAAAATACATGTATAACACAAAAAATATAACTAAGTATTATTTTACAACAAAAACCTATGGGAACTGATCTCTAGCCACTCGCTTTGGGTGAGAGTGCAAGACCACAGTCTTGCATGAAATGGCCAACGCACTAACTTGTTGGGCTAGACTTTATCACTAAATCTATATTAATAATAATAACCCCAAAATGTCCACTTATGACTCTAGTGTCTGATGGGCCTTTTCTCCCATATTTGAGTCCTAACCACTCTTTGAGCTTTGTCTTATGTTTTTTATCCCTCTTTTAAGACATATAAGCTAATGAACAAGGTCTTATATTATAAACAAAGTTACTTCTATATAAATATCCTCAGAAGACATTTTATATCTAGCACTTATTATTTTGGCACATATTTACATAAAATCAATCGATGGTACAACTTAATACTCTGCATACTACTCAGTGATCACACCTAGACATTACATGATTGATCAACAAAGGGCCTAAGTGAAAATAATTATATCTTATCATGAAATTTGATGGTTCACATTCCCTAAAGGATAACTATATGAGAACTGAGACCCCTTAGCATTAGGGTAAATGTAGGCAATAACTAGGATAATAGGGGTTCTAGTTTTTGTAATCATAACATCCCACAACCTAGTTTTTGATTCCCTATTTACATTTGATCTATTTATTGTTTCATGTGTGTAGCTATTCATTAGGGTTTCAAAGGAGGTTCAACCAAAATAGTAACACTGATGAGGCCCATAATGAAACAAAACCACCTATAGGACCTCTAAAACCTCCTACAACTTCCCTAAAAGTTTCAAATAATCTATATAAGAAAGACATTAGTGTCATAATTAGACACTAGCACCACATGGTGATACTATCCTATGCAAAATTTTAACAAATAGTTAAAATATGAAAGTTTCTTGCATGTATATTATGTCATTTATAGTACCCTAATCCACATAAAAATTTGTTTACTATTTTGGGAAATTTTAATTAAATCAATAATTTCTAGTTTTTATCCTAGATTAAGAACATATTCAGCACTTTAACTATATAGTATTTAAACTGGTAAAACCCTAAAAGGTTAAAATAAGATCATTTAATTCTTCTACCTATAACTATATCTATAAATGTCTCATTATGAGAGTGGTCTTCCATAGGTTTACATGGCCTAGCCTCTAATCCATCATTCTTTCTTAATCCATATTTATAATTTAACTTAACTTCAAATGTATGTATATCGGTTAAAGCTTTCACTTCTTCATCCTTTCAAGATGGAGGTTCATATGGTTGCCAACATTCAGATTTAAGGGGCCGATCTATTTTTTGGGGGTTTATTCACTTGGGGACATACTCCCTAGAGATGCCCAGTTTGATGGTAGAACCAACATCTAAAATATGTACTTTCATAATCCAAGGTCTGGATCTAACTAAAATTATCATGTTTCAATTGTAATTTATTTGTGAGACCTTTGTTGAGGTCCACCTCTACACAAATATGAGAAAAAGTGAAAATTACTTCTTTGGATCTCTCTTAATCCATATTAATGAAACTTCCCATGACATTTCAAATAGATTCCCACACTGAATGGAATTGGAAAGGAAGAGGAAGATTTAGGATTTGAACCCAAAATGGCATTTTAGACACCTCCAAAGATCTAGGATCAAAATTTAAAAACCAAAGGGTAATAAAGAACCTAACTCTACCCAAAAAGCAAGGTCCCACCTCAAAAATTCTTTGGTAATATTTAAGTGAGGGAAACTAAATTATATAAAAATCCTTAGAACATAAATTTATGAAACAATCCCTAGTCCATATAGAATAGACCTAGAGGTATGATTCTTCTGATCAAGGCCAAGACCTATTAAATCTAAAAATAATTGTAGAATATTTTAATGTTAAAATTAATGGGTTTATCCTTGGAAGATCAATCTCCATTTCTATTGTCTCTTCCAAATTTTTCACAATGTAAGGGTTTGGAAAGACTTAAAGAGAGGTCATTGGTGGGTGAATAATGTTCTTGTAAGAGAAAACCAAAAAAAATGATCCCTACTTATTTTCAGCCCTATTGAATGGCACCATGATGGATGATATAGGGTGGAGGTTACACGGAGAATGAAATGGCTATTGGTGTAGTTTGGTCATGCTACTTCATCATTGTTATTCTCCCTGTTCTAGTGCCACTATTCTATCTTCTCTATTTGGTAGCACAAAAAGCTAAACCATTGCATAAATATATCATGAATTGGGTCATGTTAGGATCACCAATCTAAACATGTATTTAAGATATCCATTCTAGAATAATAATAATCATATGAAATTTGAAATTAGAAACCTTAATCCTAATAAATTATGCCACCCACCTTCAATATAAATATCAACAAAAAAGAAAGGGAGGGGATATATCAATATTGAAGATGGGTGACAACATTTATTAAGAATAAATATTTATAATATGCAAATATTAAAAGATTATTGATTATTTTTAGTTAAAATATAATTTATAATTGTTATATAATTAATATATATATATATATATATATATATATATATATATATTATAAATTAATAATGAAATGAAAGTTTAAATAAAACATATTGAATTAAAATATATTTAGATGAAAATTTAATAAAAAAACACACACACATTTTATTATATATCTAGTAGAAATCTACTTTATTATTATAATAATATTATAATAATTATTATTATTATTATAATTATTAATATATATAATTAATTTTATTATATACTACAAACTAATTAGGAATTTAACATATCAAATAGTCATATGCCATCCTGAAATGTAATACAAATTTATATTCTTTATATATAACATATTTTAATATTTTTTCACTTTTATCTTTATCGATTTCATCATAATATTTATACATGTATCTTGAAAATACATATCTTTATAATGTTAATAAACTTATGAAAATTATAAATTTTACATCTTACATACCTTACCTTCAAGACATTTATCTAATATTTAAAATGTTTTAACACTTGAGTTGTAAAGAGTCTCCCTAGCCCAAATGGGGTAAATAAGCACATTGATTACTAGGTAAAAACCACATCTAATAAGTATGTTGGACACATGTTTGTATGCCATGCTAAATATATTTTTGACATGATATCTAGAAACTATTATCATATTGAATATTATTAGGAATATCTATAATCCATAATCATATATCCTCGTGATTTGGGTGTATATATATATATATATATATATATATATATATATATATATATATATATATATATCGATTACATTTACATATTAACAAAAAATATTAATCACTATTTGTTTTGTAAGGTAACAAATGAGAAAACCTTACAACTCATTTATCACATTGCAATCTCTCTCTTCAAACTTTTGCTCAAAGTAATTTTTATAATTATTTTTTTAAAACAAAATATGTTTGAATACTTGAAGAGAAAAAAGATTACTAATATTTTTATACAAGATTTAGATAGCTTCTTTAAAAAGAAAAACAAATAAATTTAGATAATATTTTTAATTATGTATATTTGAAAAGCAAGACATATGCCTTAAAATCAAAAAGGTAAGTATTGTAATTTTAATTGAACAATATATTAAATGAAAGTTAAAATAATCTTTTTATAGGTTTTCATAAGAAAATATCATACAATAGTCAAAATCTACAAAGAAATCTCATGTACCCATCACAATAAAAACTACTTTAAAAATTATTTTTTTTAATCAAGAATTCTTTTATAAATAAAAATTACGATTTTTTTATAAAAAATTATTTTACAAAATTTCACAAAAAAATCTCATAAAACAGTTTAATTTTTTTTAAAAAAAAAAACTCTTATACACTAATTAAAATAAAAAATACTTTCAAAAATGACATTTTTTAATAAAAAATCTTTTTATAATATTTTTTATAAAAATCCTATTAACGAACAAAATTCCACTAAAAAATCTGAGTTGAAAAGCTCATATAAACCACATGCAAAATTATTTTCAAAACATTTTCTTTATATATATTAATAAAAATATTTTCACATAATTTTATAAAAATATATTTTACATCAATCAGATTCTTTAAACAAATTTTACACCCGAACAAAATTTCGTAAAACAATCTTATATACCATTCAAAATTCAAAATCAAATTTACTTTAAAATCTACAATATTTTCTTGGGACATATCTCTTCTAAAAATACGCAATTCACCACAACCTTGTGATCCAAAACGATACATTTACTTTTATAATATTCAGCATATTAATAAGTTAACAAGGTTTTAAATCCATTAAACTCTATACTGAAGTTCGCCTTCCCAAAAGTATTATATTTATATGTTGTAAACAGATTGTTTCTGTTAACCGAAAATCAGTTGTTTTTGGATGGAATCAACTGGTTATGTTGGTCTACTCAACCTCTAGGGTAGAATTATATTCTGACAATTGGATACAACCTAAGATGACATATTTATGCTTCCAAACTTGTAACAGGTTTCACAGTATAAAACCAGTAGCAAAGATTGTTGGTGTTAAGCCACATTCGGACCGAAGATGGACTGGTCCAAAAGGGACCAGTAGCTCAGTGGTAGAGCACTCCAGCAGCGTATGGATGGTCCTAGGTTCAAGTCCTAGCTGGTCCATGAACCAACATGGTATCAGAGCTTTAAACTCTTTGAACCTCTCAAAGTCCTATGTGGCTTAAGGGGGGGTGTTGGTGTTAAGCCACACTTGGACCAAAGATGGACTGGTCCAAGAGGGACCAGTAGCTCAGTGGTAGAGCACCCCAACAGCATATGGAAGGTCCTAGGTTCGAGTCCTAGTTGGTCCATGAACCAACATGGTATCAGAGCCAGGTTCAGGGTAGGAGCCCCAAGCACACAAGAGGTGTGGCTTAAGGGGGGGTGTTGGTGGTAAGCCACACTCGGACCAAAGATGAACTGGTCCAAGAGGGACCAGTAGCTCAGTGGTAGAGCACTCCAGCAGCGTATGAATGGTCCTAGGTTCGAGTCCTAGCTGGTCCATGAACCAACAAAGATGACATATTTTTGCTGTGAGAGAAATCAGGTCTACATAAGTAAAACTGCACCATCAGCAACAGATCACCAAACATAGAGTTATTTTGGATATCTTAAGGCCAAGAAGTTAAGAATTCAATGGACAACTCACCAACTAAGTCTCAAGAATCCAATAGTCCTAATAGTGGTCATGTTGGAGTTGCTATAGGAGCAATAGGAGCTCGAACTACACCAAATCTGAGAGGTAGAATGAGGGGCCGTCCAAGAGGATCTAGAGGAGCAAGAGAAACTAGAGGAAGTAGGAGGCACCGTCACCTCTCTCGCTGCAACTATCCAGATTCCATGGAGAACAATCTTCAAATCTGAGGATAACATATTTCTTCCCAGTGATGATTCCATCCTAATTATCATACCTGTTGTCACTATTGGCCAAGCTGACCCTAATCCTGTCTCTAATTAGATCATCAGATGAAAATGAATTAAGATAAAACATTCCAATGGCTTGAAGCTCCATAATCGGATTCTTCTGATTCTTTTGATCAAGTTCTTAAGACAATTATAGTATTTAGAAGGCAATGGACCTTAATTTTACACAGAAAATGAGGCCACATAATATAAAAAATGTGCCACTGATGAACAATGTGTTGTCATTTCTCTGTAAGATAAAAATTAAAAAAATTAAGAAGTTTATTATTCGGGGATGAAATGATGTAATGGTATGAGTGGGTAGACAATTAATTAATTGAAAGCTGACTTAATTAAAAATTAAAAAATAATTTATCATGGAAAGGTGTGGAAGAATGTAATTAATGACTTAAGTAGGTTGACAATTAATTAATTGAAAACTAACTTAATTTTTTTTTAAAAAAAAAAATCACCATATATTAGGGACAAAACTATCCTATAAACAATATTCACCATCCCAGACATTCCAGGATATTCACCTGCTCAGCGAGGAGGGTAATACTAATGGTAATTCTGTTCAGAGGGGGAATGGAGGAAGAGGACGAGGGCAGTTTAATGGGGATCTAGGGCATATTCAACACCGCCTACAGCGTGGCTGTGGCGGCGATAATGGTAAAACCGCCATGGAAACCGATAAATTAATAACTCCCAAGTCGCTTGCAGGCCTATAGTTTGCATGACGAATCGGTGATTCCCTTCACTGTCTTTTCAGTTGGCATGTATTTTGTGTTATTTTATATATGTTTTATAAAAACGTGTAATTCACAAATTTATTGTTCAATAGTTCAACCAATTAATACGAATGAATATAAATTTTAGTAATTTTTTTATTAAATAATATTTGTAAACCATAATTTTATATTTTAAATAATTATATAAAATTTATATATTTAAAAAATAATACATTATATTTTATTTTTTCGATTTAAAATAATAATTTATATTTAATTATGAATTATTAAAGTTGTTTTAATCAATTATATAATATATTATTGAACTAAAAAAATTAAAAAATAATTTTAATATAATATATAGAAAAATGTTTCAGATATTAAAAAATAAAAAATAAAAAAATAGTACAACATAAATTGTAATGTAAGTTATATATCTACTAGTATATATATCTTGGATAAATCTATATAAAATATCTGGAGGAAAAATGTTTCAGATATAAAAAATAAAAAAATAAAAAAATAGTACAACATAAATTGTAATGTAAGTTATATATCTACTAGAATTGAATTTTGAATACATAAATAATAATATTTATTGGTGTATTTTACATAGATTTATGTAATAATAAATTTTAAAGGAGTTTATCATGCTTCCACTATGTATGTATATAGAAATATGTTTACTTTAAATAAAATATTTAAAATATACTAATTAATAATAAATATTTTAAATAAATTCTTCCATTATTTTTCCCACTTCTCATTTGATTGTCCATGTTTCGAATTTGATGGCACTCCTACATAGTAGAAATGACATAGATCCTCTATCAAAAATGGTGTCGGCCCCTATATCTCTCTCACCTAATAAACTTAATTTTTTGACTATGCATAAAAGAACACA
The DNA here is from genome assembly GCA_037957365.1 of Torreya grandis. NCBI lineage: Eukaryota > Viridiplantae > Streptophyta > Pinopsida > Cupressales > Taxaceae > Torreya > Torreya grandis. The sequence continues at coordinate 679,845 of JARHVA010002303.1, read as the reverse complement.
TGTTTCTTATAAATAGAGGAAGTGCAATGGTGATTAAGAGATTGTTTATTGATAGAGTAGAAGGTAGAAGCATTCTGTAAGTACACCTAATTTTACCTAATGTGTCTCAAATATGTGTGAGGATAACCTTCAGATTAATTATACATATCAAAAACATCTTAAATATAATACATCTCACCTTTATAAAATAATTAAGTTTGAATTCACATCGAGTGTGAACACACATCCCAACACCCCAAGTTGTGTGAAAATGTTTTAAATGCTAAAAGATGGTAGAAATATATAATTGATATCATTGACAAAGGATTTGGTACCATGTAGAAAACCATAGCTACCATGTGAGAAACTAACTCTAATAGCATTTGAGAAATAAAGAGGATCCAAGAAAATTATGCAATTAAACACACCATCTAAAAATATGTACATGGATATATATTTCATCAACAAAAAAAAATGCATTAAAGATAATAAAAAAATGAAAAAATTTAATATGTAAAATTATAAAATTGTTCTACAATAACACCATGAATCAATAAATAATCTTTGGTTCTTCAGAATGACTATGTATCTATATTCTCAGTGTAAAAATATACGTCAACATATTTGATATATTTATTTCTTGATATGAAGTGATAACAAATTTTTGTGTGCTTGTTTCATCCATGAAACACTTGATTCTTCATCAATGCTATTGAAGACATGTTATCACAAAATATGATTGTGTCATCTATTTATTTTTTCTTCAAATCTTAGAAGACTCTCCTTAACCATATAGCTTGACATGCTACTACATTTGTAGCAATGTATTCAGCTTCTGTTGTGAAAACAGAAACTATGGGTTGTTTCTTGGATGCCCAAGAAATAGCTCCTAAATCCATGTGAAACACATAACTAGATGTGTTTTTCCTATCGTCTACACTACCTTCCCAATCACTATCTGTATAGCCAACTATAGCAAAATCGCTTGATACAGTATAAATAATATCATAGTTCTTGGTTCCATTGACATATCTTATAGTTCTATTACCTACTTGCCAACGTGTGTCCTTAGGTGTTTCCATAAATCTGTAAATCAAACTTACTGCATACACTATATCAGGCTTAGATGTTGTCAAACATATGAGGCTACCTACAATGCTCTTATATAAGGTTGAATTCACCTCATTGCTGCAATATTTCTTACTCATGTTGTACCTTGTAGTGGTTGGTGTTGGTGTAGACTTGATGTTCAACATTTTAAACCTCTTCAAGATTTAAGAAGCATACTTAGACTAAGAGATGAATATACCATGATCCATCAGTTGTACTTTTATACCAAGAAAATACCTTAACAAACCCAAGTATGTCATTTCAAATTCCCTCTTCATTACTTCTTTGAATTCACCAATTAAATAATCATCATTGCCTATGAAGATTAAATCATCTACGTATAGCACAACAATCAAAATCTTACCATGGTTCTCCTTAATGTAAAGTATGGGCTTGCTACTGCTTTCTCTAAAACCATTTGTAGTGAAGTGTGAATCAACTCTACTATACTAGGTCCTTTGTGCTTGCTTAAGCCCATAGAGTGCTTTCTTGATCCTATACACCTTGTTTTATTTTTTTGGTACTTCATATCTAGGTAGCTAATCACCATAGAATTCTCCTTTGAGTACTCCATTTAGGAAGGTGGATTTAACATCTATTTGATATATCTTCCATGTGTGTTGGGTAGCTACTTTTAAGATAACCCACACGGTTTGCATTCTTGCAATAGAAGCATAAGTCTCATCACAGTCTCTACCAGGTTATTTGTATCCCTTAACAATCAATTGTACTTTATACCTATCAATTTTGCCTTTTGTTGTGCTTTTGGCCTTGTAAACCCACTTCACTAAAACACTTGTTTACCATTAGGTAAATCAGCTAACTCCCATGTCTTATTTCTTTCTACTACTTCTATTTTATCATTTATGGATTTATGCCTTTTTTTCTTCTACTTCTTCAAAATATGTGGTTTCATCTAGAGAAAATAAATTAATATTCAAATTTTCATCAGCATACCTTGAGTCATCATATATCTCCCTCAAGCTCCTTGTCTTTAGGTATAAGAAAAACAAGAGTTGGATCTGAACTGCTACTGAAATTTCTTGATTGAGGAGCATGTTGTGAAGGTGATGAAGGTGTAGCTGATGGTTCACCTTGTTGACCTATGACTTGTTTAATTTGAGCATCTTCATTTCGATCATTTATGAGTATTGATTTTGAGATACCTAATGAAGTGTCAGTGGTGCCATCCCATGATTCATTTTCAATGAATTCAACATCCCTGCTAACCCCAACCTTCTTTGTAATTGGTTTGAACAATTTATAAGCTTTAATGTCTTCACAATATCCAATGAAGATACACTTTCTCCTTTATCTTCAAATTTATGCCTCCTTTCCTTTGGCACATGTGCATATGCCACACACCCAAATATTCTTAGATCCACAACACTATACCTTTTGTTTGTCCATGCTTATTATGGAGTCATGTTTCAAACAACCTTTGTGGGACAACTGCTAAACAAATACACTATTTTTGTTAAAACTTCACCCCAATATTCTTTTGAAAATCTTTTGGATTTCAACATGCTTGTAGCCATCTCTTGGTTGGCCCTGTTTTTCCTTTCTGCCACTCCATTTTGCTATGGAGTGTATCTAGCTATGATCTATTTTTCAATACCTTCATTCTTTTAAAAAAAATAAGAATTCATTAGACACATACTCTCCCCCTCTCTCTGATTTCAAGGCCTTGATGAAATATCCACTATGTTTTTCAACTAATACCTTAAACCATCTAAACTTCTCAAAAGTTCTAGACTTATTCTTTCGAAAATAAATCCAACTTTTCCTACTATAATCATCTATGAAAGTTAAGAAATATGTATTCTTAGGTTTTAATTATTGAATGGCATTTGAATGATAAAAGGTATGTTAATGCTGTTAAAATTCATTGAATGTGAAAAATGTTTTTATTTCTATTTTTTAGTTTTCATTGAGATTCATACAAGTGTAGATAATCGTAATCCTATGCATATGAAGGTTTTAATTATCGAATGGCATTTTAATGATAAAGGGTGTGTTATGCTGAAGGGCAATATTTCTGGCTGCGTGTGGAATTGAAACTCGATAAATGAATCCCCGAAGCATGCTAAAGATGACCTAACCAAGTGAAATATAATGTAGTAAAATATTCAAAATATTTTAAGGATAAGGATAATCGATAGATCGAGGTACTTAAATATATGTTAATGCTAACCAAGTGAAGTATAATGCAATAAAATATTCAAAATAAGTTAAGTATAAGACATAATCGATAGATTGAGGTATTTAAATATTTTAAGGATAGTGTGGCTTTCTGTTGCTGAGATTAGGGCTATGATTAGGAGTTGGAGGAGCCCTTTTTACTTGCTGGTCTGGGCAAGGCATACAAGGGTTAAAGTTTGGCAGCCTTGCAAGCTCATCCACAACGTGCACCACATTCTCAAGCCTCGCGACAATCTCCACCAGCAACCATGCAAACGTAGCCAAAGGAAGTGCTTCTGCAAATTCAATAGTCCGCTTTGACATTGGGTTCTCATCAATACAATTAACACAGTGGAAAGGTATGACTATGAGAGTGTGACGGTGTGTTACTATTCATATCTTGTCTTTCTCCATGCCATGACACCAATCTTTTTAACACCGTTTTTCTTTCTCGATCACAACTCACTTCTTCATTTTCATTTTCTGCTTCTTCGGTTTCGCTTCCATTTTCCACGATTTTATGAATAGGCCATCTTTTTCAAAAAGTGAAGAGATTTGGTTAAGAATGCATGGAAGAGTGCAGATTCTTCAGTGCAAGTTTTAGTTGCTTCATCATCGACTCTAAATCACATTTACTCATGTGATTGATGTTGCATGACATCTCTCCCATTAATTTTGCTGCTTCCTGGCTAACTTTGATGAATGGCTTCTTCAACACCGAGCGAACAGAATGTGGAGTCTGCATTGTATTGTATTTAATGATGAGATCTAATTTATATTTACTAAGCAGGCAAGCGTGTTATTAGACTAATATTTACCTGAATCTGAGATCCGAGGCATCCGTGCAAGGCTATGATAGAATATGCTAAATAACGAATCTTCACTCCTATTTTCACATACTCCTATTTAGCTGAACTGAAATCTCCTATGCCTTGGCTCTCAGGTAGAAAATGTCGCCTGCAATTTCAACAAAATAATGTAACATTTCGGCTCTAATTAACCTTAATTTTTCCCGCTTAACATGAATTTACACCAAATATTAAGATAAAAATTCCAATAGAATCTACATAATTAATTTAAGAAATTTATATTTCAAACTTAAATGCAATGGGTACAATAGAGTTGTACTTTTTTGAGTGTGATAGAACTATAATTTTTTGGGGATGGTATAGTTGTACTTTTTGGGTGGCGAGAACTATACTGCTAGGCGTCTATTCGTACAATAAATGACTAGGCACTATAAAACATTAAATGAACTAAACTATAATGTATTAAACTATTCTAGTTTTTGGCCATCTCTTCTTACTTTTCATAGTTGGATTTTGAAAAAATGGCAATTTCTTGTTGAAGGTAAGATTGAAATTTACCCCTATTCAAGAGGGATCTTTATCTTGAATTTTGATTCAGTTGAAGTTAAAGAAATTGTGATAAGAGATTTCTTATTGGGTTTGTGATAATCATATTCTTTTAGTTAAGTTCTAACATCATGATTTTAATGCTCAATCTGAAATTTTCAACACTAAATTGATTTGGATTAGGCATCCAATCCTCTCTTATCAATTTTGGGATGATTTGATGTATAGAACCATAGGAACACTATTGGCTATTTTTTGATGATTGATGATATGAGTGATGAAAGTGGGCATTCCATTTTTGCTCGTGTTTTTGTAAATGTAGACATTTATAAAGATTTTCTTGCACAAAGAGAGATGAAGGTTAGAGATGTAATTTGGACTCAACCCCTAAACTTTGAAGGGATTCATTTTAGGTGCCAAAAATGTTTTAAAATTGGTCATCTAGTTAATAAGTTTCGAAGTAACAAATTCATAAAACCTAGTACATAGTGGAAGGAAGTTGGGATTGAACATATTACGGTCCAAGAAGCTAATGATAATGGAGATGAAGGTGAGAACCCAAAATTAGTTCTTGAAAACCCAATGGAAGTTGAGGCATAGACCTAAAAAAAGAGAGGAACCTTATGTAAAGGCTTTGGTTAAGGATTCTTTATCAAACCCTAAAGTAATGCCACAAGAGAAAAATGTTAATGTAGATGCAGGTGAAGATTCATTGGTTCAAACACCTTTTGTTGGGAAAGAATTGACATATCGACTACCATTACAGAATCCAGGGGATAGTTTGGTTATCCTTATCCCCATATTACCGAATCCTAAGTTGCAGGGTCTGGGGGGTCGGGGGGGTTGGGCAGCTCATGGGAGCAAAGGGAGAATGGAAAGTCGTGAGTTCTAGAATAAAAGGAAAGGGAAAAAAGGATTTGAATCCTTTGAACATGTCTCTCATATCTTAAAAAAATGATGTATGAGAGAGATATTGTAGCAGTAGTTCTAGTTATGGCTTTGTATTAGGGCACTTATATTTGTTTCAAATCTTGGAGAGCATGCCCCCATTTTTTACTATTTTTCAGTTTTATTGTAGAATGGGTTTTTTCTATTGTAATTGTCTATTCTAGATTTTTAGTCCTTCTCAGTGTATTTTTTCTATAAGATTTGGTCCCTAGTTCAAAAAACCTCTTTTTACCAATAATTAAAAAAATTGAAGTAAGAGACTAAACATTAAAGAGGGTGTCAAAAAACTAAATATTATTATTAATATTAAATATATTATGTCTGAGTATCTATTACAAAAAATGTGAATTGAGTTTTTATATATTGTAAAAAAATTTGCAACATTTATTTTAAAATAATAAACTCACTAAAAAAAAAAAAAAAAAATCACCAAGTATAAAAAACATGACTAACAGAAATCTAGTACTACTACACATTTATTAAATATAAAATATGCCTATGTTACTCAAAATAAAACATACCTTCAACTTCAATACTAAACAAGAATAACAATTTACCTTAACAATATACTATGAAATTCAACAATGTTTCCATACTATTATTTCCTTTCTTATTTCATAGAATAAATGAATTGATATTTTATGTAGCAAGATTTAACACAAAAATATTTAATCCTTATTATATTTCCATATTTTCAAATATCAAATTAATTAATATTATTATTACAATATAAAGTTCACAATGATATGGTATAAAAAAGGCCATACATTAGCTATATCATGGCCTCTCTTATTGGAACACATACTTCGATTTTATTAAAAAAAATTACATGTAATAAAAGATTTAATCTCCTGGCATTGTTTGTAGGCTTACATTTATAAAGCCAATGGTAGTGCATATGAACCAATTGAGATATGAAATTAAGTCAATGTTTAACCCAGCCTTTTAATATATAGTAAGTCAATGTTCCCCACAAAATTTATGTAAATTTGTTGGTCATAATATGAAAAAAATACAGACATAGGATTATTTATTTTTCAATATTCAACAACGTGAAGAACAAATAAGGTTGGCCATGACATTATAATTTACAATTTTATTAATCCTTAGATATCTATATAGCCATTAATTAACCTTAATTGTTAAATGCATTTATAAACCAACCATAAATTTTAAACAATATTTTGAAATTGTTAAATGTAAGCTTATTCTAGTTTCATATGAACAAAATTAACATGATAATTTTTGTTGGTTTTAAATTTTGGATTATGAAAAAATTACTTTTAGATATTGTTTTTTATCATCAAACTGGTCATCTCTAGGGTGTTTTTTGATTTAAAGTGAAGTCAAAAAAGCAAAAGGATCAACGTTCTCATTCTAAACGTTGGAAGTTGTATAAGCACACTTTTCCAACCAAGGTTGTAGAAAAATCTTCAGATGGCATACGAAAAAAAGTAAATTTGGATTTAAATGTCGCACAGAGTCTTCTTACCAAATGACATTCTTAGATAATGCTTCAAGTAGTAGTATCAAGAGATCATAGAAATTTTAAACTCCTGAATCTAATAAGGACCAGCTCCTATTTAAACCTCAACATAGTCTTGCACCTCTACTGGGTATTTCTAGTCTAATGGAGGTTATGTGTCCAACATGCTAAGTTGAGGTTACAAAGGAAAAGGAGAAAAAGCTGTATTATAGATATAGGATTTGGTTGTTCTTATTTTTTTGTTATTATTTCTCTTGATAGCCTTTTGCCATGTTTCATCTGGTGTGACTTATTTTTTTGGGTGTGACTTCTCTACCCATTTTTTTTTGTATTTCTAACGTTATACAATTTATTTTTTTTATTATCAATAAATATGTTTTTCAATCAAAACATTTAACCTAGATATGAGACCAAGCTTTCCAAACTCATTACTCTCTTCTACTTGTGTCTCCTTAAAGAAAAAGGACTGACACAAAAAATCTTCGACTGAGCCAGATCAATTGAGCCCATGGAAATGAATTTTAGTTTCAATTAGTTTTGGATTGAATCAATGAGATATAAGGGTCTACTAAACTTTTAGCATTAAAAAACATTTCTTAATCAACCCAAGAAGATATCATTATGCTTCTAAAATTATAAAAGGTTTCAAGGTATAAAGCTACTACTAATGTTTTTGAAACATCAACAACTTAGGGCATATGGAGGAATTAAAAATAATGAGACTGTGTAGTTATTTTTAGAGTGGTTTTTCTGTCAATCTTCTCATGCTGAGATTAGGGTTAAGATTAGAAGTTGGAGGAGGAGCCATTTTTACTTGTTGGTTTAGGAAAGGCTTAAATTTTGTTGGCCTTGTATGAAAGGAAGCAAAGGTGCAGAAAAACACTTTGAACACTAATCTATGTGGGGGAGATAGTGAAAAAATCATAGAAATCCTAAAACTGTTATAGTGAAAGAAACATATTCAAATATATGCAGAAAATGATATTACCATAATGAAAAGATTTATGTGGGGAAAACTTTCTAGGTCAAAAAATACCACACACCAAAAGCATAGTATTTTGTATTATCAGTAACAAACAATTACAATAAAATAACAACATTAAGCTTCTCTAGGTTTCCTCTGACTTCAACACGAATATGGAATAAATTTGGTAGCATAACGGTGTCTCAAAAATTATCAACTTCACTTTGTTGGATACACTAAAGCATTGAGTATTTAATAGTTAACAACAATAATAGGTAGATGGATTCCTAACATGCAATATTTGAAATAAACCTAAGTATTAACATGAGTAAAAATCAATGTATGCTAGCATAGATTGAACACATTAGTTACGGTATTTTCAATTAATGCAACTACCTCCTTGAAAGGATCCATTATTGCACATTCAATAAGTCAACATGCATGCATCTACCTTGCATGTGAATAGCCTCCATCATGTATGCTAGTTAACTTAGACTTAGAACTCACGATGACTACAATTTGAGACAAATATTCTCAACATTCTCCCCCTTGTCAAAGACATGTCATGAGTCATTTTTAATCTACTTAGGGCCCCAAGGCCTATGGAAATAATACACCATATGAACTTCTCTATGCTCACTGGCTTCATCAGTGCATCTATAACATTTCTCAAAGTGTCAACCTTGTCGAATATCACCTTTCCATCTGCTACCATATCACAAAAAAATGAAGTAAAACATCATTGTGCTTTATTTTGGCATGGAAAGTGGGATTCTTTGCTAAGAAAATGGTACTCTGACTATCACAATAGTTAGTAATCTATCCTACATCAAAACCAATATCTGGACACAACCTCTTAAGCCAAATGGCTTCCTTGCAAGCATGAGTAGCTGCCACATAATTTTCTTCTATCATGGATAAAGTGACTACAACCTACCACTTACTCATCCAACATATAGCACCACCATGCATTGTGAACACATATCCACTAGTGGATCTTCTACTATCAATGTCTCCTGTCCAATTTGAATCCACATATCCATGAATATGTACAAATGTTGAGAACCATTAGGATAACCATGATAACATACAAAAATATTGGAAGTACCTCTCATATATATAAACATTTTTGTTACCGCATCCTAATGTACCAATCTAGGATTAGTCATATACTGACTAAGAACTCCCATTAGTTGGGAAATGTCTAGCCTCGTACAAAACATAGTATACATTAGAATACCAATAACACTCACATATGGTAATTTGGTCATGTCCTCCATCTAAGTAGGATATTTTGGAAAATCCTTCATAGAAAGCTTCATCCCTTGCATCACTGGAACTAGTAATTGCCTGTAAGCTACCATGTTGAATCTCTCCAACACTAAATTCACATAGTTGCTCTATCTTAACTAAGGCTTCTGCTAGCTCTATCTCTTCTGATCTCCCTCCCCAAAATATACCTTGGTACACCTAGCTATTTCATCTAAAATTATGCTAACAACTAAGACTTCAGATCTGAAATCAAACTCTTATCATTACCAAAAAATAACATATCATCTATGTACAATGTAATTATGAGAAAGCAATCATTATCATATTTGTAAAATACATAATGGTTGGAGTTAGATCTTATAAATCCTGAAGACAACACAAAGGTGTCAAATTTATGGTACCACATTCTAAGAGACTGCTTAAGACCATATAAAGAATTCTTCAACTTAAAAACTAGATTTTCTTTACCTTTTCACCATGAAATTCTCTGACTATGACATATAGATCTCTTCTTCCAAATCACCATGAAGGAACACTCTCTTCACATCCATCTATTCCACTTCTAGATCATACGCTGTTTTAAGTGATAACAGGACCCAGATAGATGTCAGCATCACAACATGAGAGAAGATCTCACCATAGTCAATTCCCTCCACTTGAGATTACCCCTTCCTGACCAATTGTGCCTTTGATTTTCAACACTGCCATTAGGACCACATTTCTTCTTAAGTACACATTTACATATAATAGGCTTCCAACTTACTTATAGAAAGAAGGCTCCATGCCAAACCAGGGATATGTAGGACACCATCGATCCCATTCACTCTACTATATGGGAAACTTTTTTTGACTCTTCCACAGCCAAAAATATTTAGGTGAGAGTCATTACCCAGGTACACCTTCCCATCATCATAACTTCCATACTTAGAAAAAATATTGATGTGAAGTCATGTGGAAAGAATCACCAGAGTCTATTAGACACACATCTTATGATGCATGCATTGACAAGGCAACAATAAAAGAATTTGCATCATCCTGAGAGGATTTATTAGATTCAAAATTGGAGAATGTGTTCTTTTTATTCTTTCTCTCCTGCTTACAATCTTTGTGAAAGTGACCAAATTTGCCACAATTCCAACATTTCACCTTGGTCTTACAAGGAGAATTAGATTTCTCATGGGATTTATATTCTAACTTTTCTTGCTTTATATTCTTGATTTTGCCTTTTAATTTCATTCTTCCTCAAACCACTAAAGCATCCTTAGTTGTTTCTTCAAAATTTCTCTGCATCTCTTTAGATAGCAATGACATGACCACTTCATCCATTGTAAAGGTGGTAGTGTTACTTCTAATGTCTATGACAAGGTGGTCCCAGGCATCTGGTAGTGAGCACAATAATGTCATGTAATGATCCTCCTCCATTTTCACACCAATAGATTTTAATGAGGCAACTAGTATGTTAAATGCATTTAGGTGATTTGTGATAGATTATCCTTCCCCTATTTGAAAAGAATACATCTTATTTCAGAGGAATAACTTACTTACTAGGGATTTAGACTGACAAATCTAAGCAAGATTCTTCTGAATAAGTGTTGTATACTTCTCTTCATGAATTTGTAGGAGTACCAAATGAGCTAAATAGAGTCTTATCAGACCCTTAGCCTTTTGATCCATCAAATCCCAATCTTCTTGTTTCATGCCTATTTGCATAGATCTAGAAATCATTGTTCATAAATTGAGGTCTACAAGCATGTCTTCCATCTTGAGCTTCCATAGCTCAAAGTTGCCTCCATTAAAATTCTCTATCTTGATCTTACTAGATGTGCTTGCCATCTCTTGCCTAAAATAAGGTCATGAAATACCCTTCTATAAAACTCCCACTAAATCAAGTATCAATTACAAAAAATCACTACCCAACAACGGGACCAAAATTGGCCAAGCTTTGATACCAACTGAAAGGAAGTAGAGGTGCAAAACAATGCTTCCAACACTAATCTATATGGGGTAGATAGTGAAAAACTCATAAAAATCCTTAAACTTTTATAGTGAAAGAAACATATTAAAATACATGCATAAAATGATATTACCATAAGGCAAATATTTACATGGGAAAATCTTTTTGAGTAAAAAAACCCCACACACTAAAGCATAGTACTTTATGTTATCAATAACAAACAATTACAATATAATAACATCAATAAGTTTCTCCAAGTGTCCTCTATCTTCAACAAGAACCTGGGATAAATTCGATAGCATAATGGTGTCTCAAAAATTATCAACTTTGCTCTGCTAGATAAACTAAGGCATTGATTATTTAATAATTAACAACAATGAATAGATGGCTTCCTAACATGCAATATTTGAAACAAACCTAAGTATTAATGTGAGTTAAAATCAATGCATGGTAATATAGACTTTACTCATTACTTATGATAGTTTAAATGAATGCAACCACCTCCGTGAAAGGATCCACCATCACACATATAGAAAGTTTGTATACATGCAACTGTGTTGCATGTGAATAACCTCCATCATGTACACTCATTAACTTAGCCTTGGAACCTCAACATTGCAACCTCATCCATAGCCTGCACCATATTCTGAAGCCTCAGCACAATCTCCACTAGTAGCCATGCAAATGTAGCCAAAGGAAGTGCTTCTAAAAATTCAATAGTCTACCTTGGCATTAGTTTCTCTTCAATACAATTAGCACATGACTATATGAGTGTGACTATGTGTTATTATTCCTATCTTATCTTCATCCATGCCATGACACTAATTTGTTTAACACCATTTTTACCCTCTCTCTATCACAACTCACTTCTTCATTTTCATTTTTTGGTTCTTCAATTTAGCTTACATTTTCAATGATTATCTGAATAGGCCATCTTCTTGAATCAATTAAGAGTTTCAGCTAAGAATGCATGGCAGCATAAAGATCCTTCCATGCAATTTTGAGTTATTTCACAATTGATTCTGAATCACATTTTCTCATGTGTTTGATGCTCCATAAATCAAATTTCATCTCTATTAATAAATTATTAATGTGTTTCTTCATTTTAATACTGGAAATAATCTTCTTTTAATTATTTTTAGTACAATGTTTTTAATCAAATGTTTCATTTTTTGAATATAAATTAAACAAGAAGACAATTATTTTAGTGTAACCTTATAAATAATTTTTACTATTTTCTATATATTAATGTTTTTAAAACGAGATTAACTTGAAATATGTATATTTTTATATTTAGTAAAATAATATGTATATGTTAACTATGTATTTTACATTATAAAGATATATGAAAATATCTTTTATATATTTTATTTATTGTAAATAAAAAAATTATTTTCAAATTTTTTAGTTTTTCATTCTAGAGTGATTCTTTTATAATTTTTTAGTTCTAGGATGGAATTATTGTTGAATTTATTAGTCAATCAAACTCTATTGATTAGCATACAAAATATATCTATAATACTTTTACAAATTGAAATAGTATATTTTTTAACAGGGTAGATAAAATAATAATATTTGGTGCAAGTTGATCAGCTAAATTTTTTTATGTTATAGGATGATTCAATTGGATTGAGGCAGGGCATTAATCACATGATAGATAGACGATGGTTTTGTACAAGGCCAGGAATTTATTTTTGAGGTACTCATTAATTCAAACTATGCAATTCATTAAGATAATATCATCATATATGATGTTATGCATGACCAAAATGATCCCTTTGTGTAGAATGACATGATCAAGAACTATCTGTAATTAATTTAGTGTTCAATGTCTATAAAATCAATGTGATTCTTAGAATGGACAAGTTATTGATAACAAGAGCTCAATGACCACTAAATTTACAAAAAGTAATAAGGTAAATTTCTAGAGGAGCATATCAATAAAATAGTTTAGTTACCATTACCACTACTATTACTAAATGCCAAGGATGAGGACATGAATTCAAATGTTATCCCTGAAGCTAGTGATGATGATACCAATTCAAATGTTGTAGAACAAGCTCATATAGAGGAGATTGTCTATGACACGCAATCATCAACATGTTTTAAATATTTGTAATTCAACATTTAAATAACAACAACCTTTCATTTTTATGCCAATTGATTTTATTTATAGAAGTGAATAAAAAAATATATTTGATATGTAGATAACATATAGGAACATGTATGACTTGAGATTGGCCAGAAGGTTACATAAAGGTGTCAATATTTGTTTTCAAAACTTTACCAAATGTTTGAAGCATTGAGGAGGTCAATAAATAGGCAATATCTATGTAAGGTGAAGTTAATGCAGCCATAATTTAAGAAGAAACCACAAAATACACACAAATTTACTCCAAATCATCTAACAAAAATCTAGGTCTTGCAGCATGGTTTAAAGAACTTTTTAAAACACATATCATTGAGTAATTGAAATTGAAGCCAATAAAAAGAAAATGTTTCTTTGAGTTTAGGAAATGAAAAAGACAATCCTCTTATATTTTCCACTACACATACAAATTAATTGAAGCTCCCAGAATACATAGCATTAGAAACATATTGGTAATAAGTGTAACTATGTTTTTAGCTTCCTTTTTTGTTCTACTTTATTTGGCATAGATTATTGTATTTTAAATAGAGTTCTCACTTACTCTAGACCTAATCGAGTTTAAAAAACATATATAGTTACTACAGCCTCAAGCCTAGGCCTTACCTATAATTTCTTAATTAGCATGTCGCCATAATTTCTGTCCCTCCTTTATCTTTATTTTGAAATTTTTTTTGTGAACCAAAAAAAGGTTCCCTAAATTTATAATAGACATTTTAAGTTTTATTCGAAAGGATGTGACAAATGTCCCACAAAAGTCTAGAATGGGAAACATGGATTTATAAACAAACAATTGTCTACATCTAAGGGATATGGTTTTGACTAAAACCTTAGTCTACAAGGTAAGTTTGGAGATTTTTAGTTTGAATATTTTAATCATTTTCCATTATATGTGGTCACATGAATAATAATAAAATATTGTTATAAAAATGTTATAAGAAATAAACTATTTTATTTTAAGAGATTATAAATTCTAGCTTCCATCATAGATTTTATTCAAAAATAAATATTGAATTCAATTTTATTGTAATTTTACTTGGTGAAAGGTGGTGGTAATTTTTACACTTAAAAATAAAGAGATAAAGAAACTCGCATTAATTTAAACAAATGTCCACCCACAAAAAAAATATTTTTGAACTTCCTTGATATGCATATAAAGTAAAATATTTACATATTTAGGACATATCTCTTCTCTAGCTATGTCTGAAGTAAGATTGGAAAAAAAATATTGAAATTCCTACACACACATATATAGCAAAATATTTACAAATTTAAGACTTAAAGAATCAAAGTTTAATTAGTTTTACAAATAATTTTATGATCTATTCCTTGACAAGATTATCAATCAAGTTTTTCCTTATTAAGGCCAATTAAGAATCAAATTTTAATTAGTTATGAGGGAAGTGTGATGAAAAAGTGAAATTAACATGAGGTGTTTATTTGATGTGCGAATTTCATCAATCTGACATATGGTACGCCAATCACACCATTTTGGCTTGAGTTTAAAGTGAGTAGTTTGTAAAATTGAATTTTGACAAACCTAGGACTACTATAAATGCCAACAAGTAATCCATAAGGTATAAAACCTAAAAATTGAATATACATTTATCTAAAATTGACATTAATTATAAAATTTATGCCCTAAAATCCCTACATTTAATATTAGAACCCTAAAAATGCCTAAATACTGGCCAAATTATATTTTGATAAACTATATTCCACATTGTAAGGCATGTAGCTATGAGTTGAACTCTATCAGATGCAGAGTGACCCTAATTTCTTATATTTACAAAAATAATATTTTAAGGAATATAAAATTAATAATATAAATGTAAACTTATAATTTACAATTATTTAAGTAAAGCATTTGCCCCTTCTAATACATATTTTATGCTTTTCACTACAATATGAAAGCAATGCATATGCTCTATAATGTGTTCACATTGTAGCATATATGTGTTATAGTGCGTATGTGATATGTTTATTTTAAGTTTAAAAATTAGGCCTTTTGGATTGAAAATGGATTGGATTCCTAAGCCGAAGGCTTGGACTTATCAACACATAACTAAATCTAAGAGTTTTGAGAAAAATAACATAATTTAACTTCCATCACCAAATACACTTCAAATTTCAATGATAAAATTCATAAAACTATTACCACGATAACAAGCATCCTATCCTCTTTCCAAATATATTGTTTTTTTAATTTTTGGACTATTTTTAAGTTTCTATCTATGTTGATTTATAACTATCTTTTTAAGCGATTACATGCTGCAAATATCCATGCCTATATATGTTTAAGTATTTTTGTTTTTGTTAATCTAAATTCAATAAAAAATGGTCACAAACTAGGCCTAATTTTATAATCATTTAAAAAAGTATGATTTTCATCTTTTGAGGTAGTTATGGAGGTCGTATAACCATCTATCCCATTTTTATAAATTTTAGGATCTATTTACTTGTAAAATTAGTAAAATAAATATTCATTATTTTTTTAAATAAAATATGGGTCACAAACTTGATGATCTTATCTATATTTTCATAAAAGGGTCTCAAAAAATATGAAACTTTGCTATGAAAAGGTTATCTTGTACAGATGACTATCTTCTCTATTTTCTTAAAAGAAACATGAGTTCCTATTTAAATTTTATATGTTTTACCTTCTCATACTTAACCATTTTTCTTTAAAAAGTAGTGTTTTATAAACTAGACTCTAAATTCTATAATTCATGTTTTTATACCATCTTCAAATTTTGAGTGTAGCCATCTCAAATAATCTATAAAGGTTAAGATTTTTCAATTTTCATGAAAAACATGTCCACATGTAGGCAGCCCTTTTTGTCACCAAACTTTGTTGACTTACCCCTCTTGTTAGGTTAAAACATAATATTGTGTCCCATAGTACAGTGAACAAATTTTTTTTTTTTTAAAAAATGATATCCAATAAGTACTTAACAAAATTTATAAGTTATGTGAAAATGTTGATGCACTATGTCTTTGTATACATAAGCTAAAACATTTACTTTTTATTCTTTTTATCCAATTAAAATAATATTTTCAGGGGAAAATTGGAATGTCTATGACCTATTTTATACCAAAAATTAGGACACAATATTATTCCTTGACCTAATGTCAACATTTGATAAATGGGATGCAAAAATTACTTATGGTTTGTTTAGAATTCACACCTTGATTATCATAGTTTAATCAATTTATCACTATGGGAAGAAAACAAACTACCATGTCTCACTTTTTGCCTTTCAATTTCCATTATAGAGTAAAATTAGCTAAATGAGGCCCCGCTTATATGTGTTCAAGACAACATTTGTCAATTCATGGGAATGGACACATTAGACCACCATGTGTCATATTTTTGTGTTTGTGTATGCTTTTTAGTGTGAAATCATAGTAACATGGACCCTTTCACATGCGATAGAGATAGGCTTTTCATTTTATGTATAGGGGATACATTAGAATATTGTGTGTCATTTTTATTGTTCATGTTTTCCTTTAGAGAGTAAATTTGACTAAAAGGTTCCTTTTCAGATGTAATCAATGACACATAGGAGGATTTAGGGCTATAGGGAGAAAATAGACCACCATGTGTCATTTTTATTTGATCATGTTTTTATTTTTAGAGTTAAATTGATTAAATGGGGCCCCTTTCACATGTAATTAAGGCAACAAATGAATATCTATGTGCAAGGGACACATTAGACCACCAACTGTATTTTTTTTATGTTAATGTATCCTTTTAGAGTATGTTCATAGTAGCACAACCTATTTAACATGTAATGGAGGAAATGTTTACTTTTTTAGGGCTAGGGGACATATTAAAGACCAATTCATTTATTTTCTATGTTTATGGTTGATTTTAGAGATAATTCATATTAACAATGTCAATTTCACAATCAATAGAGGTAATGTTTGTCAATTCAAGGGTGATGGATACATTATACCACCAGTGTTGCTTTTATGTGTCCATGTTTCATTATAAATTGATGTTTACTAAAAGGGGGACCTTTCACATGAAATTAATGAAAAAATATAATATTTTTTGAAATGGGTAGAAAATATACCTCCATGTGTTATTTTTGTGTGTCTATATTTCTTTTGTAGAGATAAATTGACCAAATAGTGCCGCTCTTTCATGAAATCAAAGAAATAGAGAAATATTTAGGAATACAAGACTCATTAAACTATGATATGTCATTTTTTTGTGTTCATGTATCTATTTTAGAAGAATTCATAGTAGTAGGCCCTTTCCACATTGTATGGACACAAATTTTCCATTATATGTCTAGGATACATATAAAATACCACCATGTTGGTTGAATATTTTGTCGATCAGTGTACTAATAAACAAAATAGGTCTAATCAACCAAAGTAGGAAGATTGGTCATCCAAATGTGTAGGTTTACCACATCAAAAGGAGGCTAATCTCTCCTCTCATCAAGGGGAGGTTCCCTATATATATATATATATATATATATATATATATATAAACTAAAAATAATACTCAAGGGTAAGACAAACCATCCATCTCTCTTTTTTCAGAGATGATGCATGCAGATCAAAGGAGAAATCTAAAAGGAAATGATAGAAAGCACTCCTCTTCTTTCAGAAGAAATATTCAGCAAACCACAAGAATACTCCTGGTAGTAAATGCAAAGTGTAACCAAGGGGTAATAACCTTGCTAGGCAAATCCATGGCTTGGGGCACTGCCAAGCCATAGGGGCCATGGCCTATCCCACTACTTGGCCATGGCATTGCCTGAAAAATCCATGACTTGGGGCAGAGAGGCCCCAAGACAGGCCTTAGGGAGCTTGGGAGGGCTCGAGAAGGCCCATAAGGGGTTGAAATAGGTTGGGAAGAGGATGAAATGAACAAATAGCTTAAAACATATGTTTTTTACTTGGTTTTTCCATTTCATGGCTAGTATCACTAATCTATTTACATGTTGATCAATTATACAGACACGTAGAGGAGATAGCATACCAGTAGAGGGAGATCCTTTATAAACGAAGAAGTAGTCAACACAGAGAGATAGACCATGAAAGGTGACCAATTGGGAGAGAATCCCATCATGGTTGGCCAAGGAGGCAGATGCTCTACTTGTGGAGGACTAGGATTGCCTATGGAGTGTAGGTCTTTAGAGACTGGTAAACTTGTCTTCATTGCATTACTACAGGGATCTGGTGAACGTGTTGATGACCACATGAGTACTTGAGAGACATGTATTCCAGTTGGGGCCTGAGCTAGAGGTCAACCTGAGTATTGAGGACATCTACCGACTCTACAGGGTAGAGCCTATAAGGAGAGAGATAGAGCTACTATAGGTACAAGATACATCCACAACTGAGCTCTACCTAATGGGACCCCATCGAGATCAAAATAGCCATGGAGGATATATCACATAGTTATTATCAAGGGTACCAACATTCCAAATAGTGATAATAAGAACTATGATCGAGAGGTTCTACGTCATCCAAAGCATGAGGAGACTACCACTATTTTGGATAGGATTTTTCCAATGGGCAAAGGGAGGATAGAGATACGTGTGGGGCTAGTATATCTTGGGTGGACTATACCAACAACTGGATCGCATCCAACATACAAGAGTAGGAGTATTAACACAACCCATCCTACTCATGTCCTAGGCTTATGAGAGACTCCCATTGCCATGATCAAGGACACCATGGGGCAGCAATGCATACCTTATATTGAAGGAGGGCACTGCATAGGCCACGTGATTCATAGATAATGATGGGCCTGTGTAGACCACCTTAGACCAGGATGTAGTGGGTAGCTACATCCATGATCCATACAGATTCATGGCATGTCCAAAAGATACCAAGGTAGAGATCCATGTGGGATAGGAAAAGTTTCAAGGTTTATAGAGGCCATACCAGCATCCAAGGAGATAAGATCTTATAGTATGAGAGAGATGGGCACAATTTAGACGAATTAGGGTTGAGCACTGAGGGTAGCTAAGATAGAGAAAGGGGGTAGCGATAGAGAAAGGTAGCCATGATGAGGACCACCACCACTAGGAGGATCACGACCTATTGAAGGGCCATAGAGGCCATCATCATGACTAGGTAAAAAAAGTGTATTTGCTAGATAGCACTTTATATTTTGTACTCATCCTTTAGCGAGAGCTAATATGTGACTAAAATATGTGCTCTATGTGTGTATGTGCAAGAGACCAACCTAGCTAGACTGGACCGTAGGTAGACCTACTATTGAGGTATTTATTCCCTAATATGGTGGCAACACCACTCATAGAGTAAGTGCCACATCTACTAATGGGGACAAATCCATATACTCACTTCTGATAGGGGGTACACAAGCCTCACTCAAGCTAACGACGCCATGACATCAAATACCATATCTAGAGGTAGAGTTAGCACAATATAAGGCAGTCATGGAATAGCATGAGATAAATGTAGCATGAGATGAGGCACATGTGGCTAGAGTGGATGTTGAGATCAATCAGCTATGGGTGGAACTCATTTGAAAGTAGACTAGAGGAGCAAAGGTGCTGGCAGATCAAGTGGTTGCCCTTGAGCAGATTATGGCTTGACTAGTCATGAGGCAAAGATCTAGATCTCCACTTGGAGTAGTGCTACCATAGATAGAGCCCAGTTATAGGATGACTGGGATAGTATCATATATGTGGCCATGCATGTGTTAGTTTTGGGGATTGTGAGCCAAGGCTCAAAGGAAGCCATGTGATGTACCTAGAGAAAATATATATATTTTTTGAAATATATATATAGTCATTTCTCATTATTAGCACATGTGTGTATATGATTTTATGTGTGATGTATATGCTTCATCTGATATAGACTACTAGATACATGTTATTAGATAATAGAAATTGCTAATAAATAACCCACGTGCACATACATTTACAAGTGACACGAAGGTTAGTGGTGCGAGAAGAGGAAATGTTCACCTTACCACCATAAATAACTTTATTAGAGGGACATTAATACGCTAGATGTAAAACATCTTGAGGCAGAACCCATTAATCGGATGTCATAGGGAATCACCTTCAAGGGTCAAGAGACATTAAGCCCATCTTTTAGAGAGGCAATGATAATGAAGGGGCCAAACCACTTGTGCATGAGTTTTCCCTTCTTACGGTGCTCCTTGTCAAAAATGAGGACCGTATCACCTACTTTGAATGAATGCGAGTGCACCAATTTCTCAAATCGATGGCGTTGATGATGTTATTAAGCATGGTTATGCTCAAGAGTGTCAATGCATCACTCATCTAATTATTCAAGCTCAGCAAGGCAAGCAATGAATTCTTCTTAATTAGAGAGAGATCCAAATGTCCTAACCCATAATAAAGGGATTAAGACCTCTAAAGGAAGAACAACTTTAGACCCATACATGAGCGAGTATGGGGTTGCCCCCATTGTCATTCAAAAGCTATTCTAGTAGGCCCAAAGGGCATGATAAATCATGAGATGTCAATCGTGCTTGGATTGGGCAATGGTACAGAGAAGTATTTTCTTCAAAGTCTTGTTTGAAGATTCAGCCTTCATATTTCCCTGAGGTTAATAGGTGGAGGAGAAATGAAGATTGAACCCAAAGCATTCAATGAGCTCATACATTTTGGGGCTTTGGAAGCTCAGGTCATTATCAGCGATAATTGCAACAGTGACCCTGAACCTACAAATGAGCTAGTTTAGGGAAAACTTGGTGACAATCTTTCAACCCACTTCATGAAATAGTAAGTGGCAGTGATGAACCAATGATGGCTATTAGAAGAGGCAGGTTTGGACTCACCGATAAAGTTGAGAGCCCAAACCGAGAAGGGCTAAAGGGATGAAATAGAATGCAAGAGGCCTACAAAGGCATTGATAGCATCCATAATGACTTGGCACATCTTGCATTCTTAGCATATTGGATGGCATCGTTAACAAGAGTGGGTTGGTAGTAGCCCATCCTAATAATATGTTGAATAGTGGCTTGCCTTCCCAGATGGCCACCACAAACACTCCCATGAGACTCCTCCAATGTGAGAGGAGTATCCTCAGGGGCTAGGCATTGCATCAACATGCCATTGAGACCCCTCTTGAATAAGATGCCACCTATGATGACATATCAAGTGGCAAGCTTGTGGATCCGATAGCGTTCCTATGAAGGAGAATCGATGGGATAAAATTGAGTCTCAAGGTAATGGATAATGTCTTGATATCAATCACACTTGAAGACCTCAATCTGGTCAATCGAGTAGACCATCTCATCATAAAAATCATCATTAACCGATTTTGCACTAGGATTGGGTAGTGGGTACTCAATGAGTTGCTCATCCATAGCCAAACCCTTGGTGGATTTTTGGTTAACAATGTGGAGATCAAACTCTTGAAGAAACATGATCCACCTTGTAGTCCTGATGGTAAGGTGTGTCTTATCAATAAAATAATGGAGTGGATTAGATTAGATAATCACATTACTGGTTTAGCCCAAAATTTAATGTTTCAACTTCTTTGTGTTGAAGACCAGGGAGAGGCACTCCACTCAATAATAGAGTAGTTGAGCTCAGGGCCAACTAGCTTGCAAGAGATGTAGTAAACATCTCTCTTTACTAGTGTAATCTTTTTGACACATCATGCCCCCGATGGAAAGATCAATGATAGAGGTGTACAAGATGAATTCATAACCCTCAATGGGTGCTATTAGGATGGGAGGATTATGAATCATGTGATTCAATTCCTCAAAGGACACTTGGACTTTAGTAGACCACAAGAATGGGGTGTTCTTGCATAAGAGATGTGTAAGGGGTATGGAATTATGAGCATACTCCTCAAAGAAACATCTAAGGAAGTTGAGTCTTCTAAGAAAGGAATGAAAATGAATGAGGTTGCATGGGGAAGGCATCTCAAGGATCTCCTTGATCTTCTTGGGATCCACCTCAATCCCCCTTTACAAAATAAGGAAGCCAAAAAGCTTTCTAGTAGAAATGCTAAAAATGCACTTCTTGGGGTTAAGCCTAATGTGATACTCTCTGAGATGCTCAAATATAATCCTAAGGTCTTGCACATGCTCATCCCACTTATGATATTTGCCGAGGAGGTTAACAACATAACACTCCATAATCTTGTGGATGAGGTCATGAAAAATGTGGGTCACGACATGTTGATACATGGTCCCAGCATTCTTCAAACCAAATGACATAATGGCATAATAGAAGGTACCCCATGGGGTAGTGAATGTTGTCTTGTGCTGATATTCAAGTGCAATTTAGATTTGGTTGTACCTTGAGAATCCATCCATGAGGGACTCATCTCAAAACTAAATGTGGAGTCTACAATCTGGTTGATCAAAGGAGTGGGAAAATTATCCTTTAGATAAGCTATATTGAGATCTCAAAAGTTGATGCAGATGTGAACGAATCCATTCTTATTGAGAATAGGGATGATGTTCTCAACCCATCTATGGTAGGAAATGGCTTGGATGAAACCAACTCAGATGATCTTTTCAATCTCGGCCTTGACTAACTAGGAGACTTTGACTGCTATTGGTTTTTGCTTTTGGAAAATGGGATGATCCCCATCATCCATAACGAGATTATTAACAATGACATTGGGATCTATGCCCTTCATATTGACATATTCCCAAATGAATACATCCAAAAATTCATGCAAAAAAGTGACCAAGACATCTTGTTTCTCTAGAGCAAGGTTTGCATTGATCTTGATGATATTTGGCCTTGTTAAAGTGCCAAAGTCAACATCTACAAATCCTTCAATGTCCATAGCATTTCCTTCCTTGAAACACTTAAGCATGAGAGGGAACGATTGGTCTAACACCTCATGCTTGATCATTAGGGCATGTTCTATGGGGATGCTAGGGGTTGGGCCATCAGAAAGAAATCTCAAAACCTAAACATTCAAGGGGATAATGGTACTTATAACAAGCCCACATGAGCTTGATGTATACCTTTCTCTCTTTGAATAGGTTGTGTGTCATACATGAATGAAATATCACTCGAGATCAAACTCATATACTCTAGTGGTCTCAGTGGGAGATGCATTGAGAGAGCCTATACTTTGATGGGAAAAGCATGACATGAGGGGAAGCTCAACATTTAGGGAGACATCTTGAAAGAGGTCTCCAAGAAGAAAAGAGTCAACCTGACATCGTAGAGCTAAAGAGGGAGTTGGATGATGCATGTTGGACTCCAAAAAAATGAACGTTGATCCATACCCACCTGGATCACAACATTCTTCCTTAAGAAAATGAGACTTAGAATCAAGGCGTGTGTGGGAGTCCACAAAGCCCCATGAGGAGATAGCCAAAGCCTCACCTAAGGGATTTATCTTTATGTAGAGAAATGCCTAGGGATCTGGGTCCACCGTCATATTATGAACCTCACCTTCATGCACAAACTAAACCATGCTAATCGTGGCCTATGAGATGGCATGCATGGTAGTGGTCTAAGGATGGCCAAGAATAATATTGTATTAAATATCCAAATCTAATACATAAAAATCAATCCTGATGGTCTTGAGGCCAAATTTTATCCAAGGCTTCACATTCCTAACTAGAGAAATTGTGTCATTGTTGAAACCAACACAGTTATAATGAGAATATGAGAGCTTCTTCAAAACGATCCCAAGCTCAATGAACACATATAAAGACATGATATTCAATGCAACTCCTTTGTCAATGATGCATCTTTTAACATGGTAGTCATCAATGAAGGTCTCAATATAGAGGGGAAACCAAGCCCTATTTTCAAGAACCAAAGCATCTTGCAAAGAGGTAGGGTCAAAAGATAGGATGGGAGGATGAGGGTGGTCAGATGCATTAGAGTTGAACAAAACTTCAACATCATCCCACAACTTGCCCTCATGAGAGAGACTAAGCTCATCAAAGATGAGGCCCCTTTACTCAGGGTAAAGGTAGAGAAGGTCCCAAATGGAGATCCCAACTGAGAGGCCCTATAACTCCTCTATGATGGATTAAGGATGTTGTCTAGCTTGGGGAGGAATGTTACATCAAAATTCAAATCTAAATTCAAGATTCCCTACCCCCATGGGATGGACAAGAGGTTTGGTACCACTAGTCTCTCTAATAGGGTTGGTGACCCAACCTAAGTGCATGTTGAAAAAGAAATCATACCAGTAGAGGCTATGTTAATAGCAGCAATGGCCTTATTACTCTTGCGCTTGGCTTTCCCTCTCGAGTTAGCTTGGGAAGAGGAGTCAAAAAAGGTAGAAGAATAAGAAGGTGAACAATGGGCCTTAGCCTTTGATTTCTTCTTTTTCTCCTTGTCATGGTCAAGCAAAGGCTCCTTAAACACATTTAATTTATGGTTGGGTTCCATAAGTAGAAAACTATGAATTGGAGGTGAGGCTTATGCACCAGACTTTTGGGTAGCACAATTGGCATCATTGTGGCCCTTCATCTGATGGAAATTGTCAAAATTAGTGGGGTCATAAGGAAACATGATCCTTAGTTTTGTTGTGCTTGATTCAAAAACCTTATTTTCATCTGGCTTCTTTCTCAAAGCATTCACCTCATGGCTGTCCTTCTTGTCCTTCTTCTCGAGAGGATAATTAGTGATATCATCAATCACATTATGGTTGTGATCACATGAAGACGATGACTTTTGGGTTGGCACAGGGATAATGCCCACATGCACCTCAAAGACTTCAATCTTCATACATTCATTAACAACATCATCATATGAGGTGGGTTCACACTTGAGGATCTCAAGGTGAACCCCCTACCTTAATGCTCTCATGAACATGTCATAAAGTTGATCATATAAGAACCTAATCCTACACGAATGGATGGTTGAGCTCCACCTATGCACAGAATTAAAGTTTGACCCACCCTTGGCCTATGCAATAAAGGTGAGAGATTGGATGCCGAGGTTGAACAATATAGAGATATCAAATTATGGGAAGTCCTATAAAAGGAATTGGAAACTAGAGAGAGAATATGGAGGTAGATTCTAAAACTAAACTAGAACTTTAGCTCGCAGAGAATGAATGAAGATCTTCTACATCATGCCTTCATCTTGTTCCTAATCCATACATGCCATCATGAATTTCATAACATGATCCATGGGATTAGGGACCTGAGTCCCATTGAACTTACATAGTTCAAGGATAGGAGTAGGAAGTGGAATAACATGTATCCAAGGGGCTAGAGGATTCCTACGGAGATCCTCATAGGCATAGTTGATAATAGGTTGGCGATGATCTCCAAGAGGGGGATCATGATGGTGATGATGTTTCATATGGCAATAGACATCATCATAACCCTGATTGTAGAGAGGATGATGCTGAGGTGGCTCCTAATATGGGAGATAGTCATGCTAGAAATCATCTCTACCATAGGGTGGGGAATGACCACAGGAAGGATATCATTCCCTATGGGGATGATGGGATGGGCATACTCATGGAAATTATTATGTTAATCTAGGTCTCCATAACATTAGTCATGTGCCATCAGACAAGGGTCAACCTGAGGGTGTTGATGTTCAAGATAGGCATCCGATAGATCTCTAGTCTGTAGGTGGTGATCAAAATCAGCACACTCATCTGAAACTCTAAAGGAAGGACTAGGAGGATGGAAGGAATCCTCATAATGGAGATGCCTTGTCGAGTTGGAATACCTATGACCCACAATATGGACATGAGGGGGTTCTTATTATAGTCTCCTAAGAAATAGGTGGGGAACTCACACGAGAACTAAGTGAGGCACTTAAAACTGAATGGGTGTAAGTTTTATCCCTAGAAGAAGCACATTGCCTACTCCTATGTGAATAAGGGTGCACTTAATTCACCTGAAGGCATTTATAACAATCATCAATGATTACACATAGCTTATCAGGTCTCAAATGTGCAAGGAGATCCTCATCACCTTGGATGAGTGAATAAGTCATGGTATGAGGCCGAGGGGAAACTTCTTCAGATCAATGAAGCTCAGACTGATGAAAGGAGACCAAGTCCATTGGTTATAGACCCATCAATCTTGTTCCCTTTGGAATGTGAGAGGGTCTAGATCACCATGTTGGGTTGAGGGAACCTCTTGGATCTTACAGTGTCTATGATGTTCCATTGCGGTTGTGGCTTGCTCATGAGTGAACTCAGGAATAAAGCCCTGAATTTGATGGGATTGGCATCCCAATGGTGGGAGGCTAGCCATGGATGCAATGAAACAAGAGAAACACATGAGGTAATAGAAAAGGAAAATAGATAAAGAACCGGTAGGGATAATGACACAAAACTAAAGCAAGATAAAATAACCAAGGCAAGAGATGAAACACAACTAAAGTAAATCCTAACAGCTAATAGAAGGGAGTTGGCTAAGAGAGTTATAAATGGGATATAACTGGCATGAGAGTATATGTGAGGTCCCATCAGGGGTGCCAGAATGTAGTTCTAAGAATTTGAATGAAGCCACTAGTGTTTGGTAGGGGGTACACAAGGTACTTAAATAAACAACTAGAAGGCTCAAGACTTCTAGAGGTTATAGGAGATCTATAGCGGTTATCTGATTTGCCAATTTGCACCAAGATATAGATAGACTTGTAAACTATGTTAGGGCTAACATGACCAAGCACACAAAGGATGCATGTATCTCTAATAGGTATAACCACAGTAAAGCAAGTAGCTAAGACTAAAAAACTATTTGGATAAAAATTGCAGAAATGACAATGTTGAATAAAGAGAACTAACAAGTAATGTGTAAAATTAGAAGAAAAGGCACTTTTAGGTCAAATGAAAGACATTTTAGGAAACAAATATTTCATCAAGGGTGAAATAGCATGCTTAATCTAATTTTGAACTAACTCTTTATTTTTAACACTATTGTTTCTAAATAATGCAATTTTCTAGTTTAGCAAGAGAGTATATTGTTTATGCAAATTGTATAGACTATTTTGAGCATTTAAGATTTTACTATGCAATGAAAAATGTTTTCAAAGAGATCATGACATGTAATGGATGATATTTTAATCAATGAAAGTATTCTTAACCACATACAAATGCATAAACTTCAAAAATTATCCTAGATAATGTCCTAAACAAGTTAAATCACTAAAACAATCAAACCCTAGCATATATACTACTGTAAACAAACAGAAATTTCACTTTGTATAACAAAGTGCCCTCATATCAAACTCAAGAGAAGTGTGCAGACTATTTACCAATTGATTATCCAAGCTATGAAGCAATGAAGGAGGAGGATCAGGGTGTGTGTAAGTTGAGTTCAAACCAAGATCCAAAAGTTATGGAGGAGGTGAAGGAGAGGATGCCAATTGTGAGAGAGCCAATACAAAGCGCACAAGAACAAATGCAATGGAGTCTTAAGGGGCTGATAATAACCAACAAGCTTTAAGAACACTATAAAGAGTAATGTAAATCACCAAGATAAGTTGTAGAATAGTAGGGCATCCCCTATCATAATGAAAGCTAAGTGTGTCAAGAATGAACCAAGTGAGATTCAAGAAGGTAGAAAATCTTTGAGTGTGATGATCAAGTGGGAAGATTAGAGCAAAAATGTAGGAGAAAGAGAGTAAAATGAATTAAGAGGCATCATATATGTCAACCCTGATCCATCAAAGACTAAAAAGTAGACGTTTTTAATCATTTGGGCAAACTTGGGCCTTTTTTTGCACATTCTACTCAGGCTGTAAGCTAGATCATCGCTTTTGTGAAGGAAAAATGTAGCCTAGGCCATGGGTTTCCTCCCTAAACCATGGTCTGGGTCAAAAGGCCACTATGGGTGGTCAACAAGCCTCTATAAGGGCCTCGAGAGGTGTCTAGAGGGCCTGTTTGGTGTGCAAAAGGTCAAAGATGTGCTAAGTATGTACAGGAGATGAATGAATGATGTGGGAAAGGTCTATGCAAGTGTAAAATGTCTCAAATCAAGATAACCAGGGTTGGTAGTCTACATGTGAGCTGATGTGTAATCATAGAGAGGAGTAGGGTCATGGCAAATATGATTCCATAGCCATCTTCATAAACACATCTAGATGGACATATAAACATAGGAATCACCTTTGTTCACACTCTTTCAAACCCTGGAATTGAATGTTACAAGCGGTTGGATGTGTCCTTTAAGAGATTCTTCTCATCCCTAAGTGGAAAAATGGAATGAGCTTTACGTAAGCATTACAGAAGAATCGTGAAGGGTACAAATGAACTGTCAACTCTTAAAGTTGCATGAACGAGTCCTCTTAGTACCCTTGGAGGTTTCTCTACCACTTGAGATAAGGGAGAAATGAAAACATTTTCTCTTGTATCCAAATTTCTCTTTAGGGAGCAAAGGTTAGCCACTAAGTTGCATATCTCTTGACTTTTTATTCCAATCAACGAACCTTCTTTGAAAACAAATCCACATTGGCATATAAACACAAGACTAACCTTCATCTATGATTTGACAGACCCCAGAGTCAAAATTTGCAGGTGGCTGAATGCATCCCTTAGGATAATTTTCTCTTCCCTATGTGGAAAAATGGACTGAATTTTGTGTAGACATTGCAAGTGAACCATGAGGGGTAGGGGATGACATGAGCTCACATAATTGCATGGATGAGTCCTCTGAGCACTTCCCCCTAAAAAGATTATCCACTATTTGGGATAAGGGAGAAATGATAACACATTTTCTCTCTCAACCAAATCTCATTTTAGGGACTAAAATTTGGTCAGTAGGTCACGTATCTCTTGACTCATTATCCCAATCGAGAAACCATCTTCATGAACAAGTCTAGATGGACATATAAAAATATAAATGGATTTTATTTTCACTCCATCGTGCATCAAAGTCAAAAGTTATAAGTGATCAAATGCGTCCCTTAAGAAAATCTTCTTGTCCTTAATTAGAAAAATGTAAAGAACTTTACACAAGCATTATAGGTGAACCATGACTAGTAGATACGAATTATCAACTCTTAATATTATATGAGCAAGTCCTCTAATCACCCACAGAGGATTTTATTCCACTTAGGATGAGGGACAAATGGTGATACACTTTATCTTGTAGCCAAATATCTTTCAAATGACCAACAGTTAGTTATTAAGTCTGTATCTCTTGACTCATTATCCCAATCAAAAAACCATCCTTTTATACATGTTTGGATGGATGTATAAACATAGGTTTGGCCTTCATCTACACTCTATTGGGCCCTAGAGTTAATATTTGCATGTGGTTAGGCACGTCCCTTAAGAAAGTATTCCCCTCCATAAGTGGAAAATAGATTGAACTTTGTGTAGGTGTTGTAAGTAAATTCTTAGGGCTATGAATGAATAGTCAACTCTTATAATTACATGAAGGAGTCCTCTGAGCACTATATGGAGGATTCTCTATCACTCAGAACAAGGGATAAATGACAACATGTTTTCTCTTACAGCCAAAGCTCATTTTATGAACCAAAATGTGGTCAGTAGGTCATGTATATTTTTACTCGTTAGCCCAATCAATGAACCATCTTTATAGACATGTTTAGATGGCCATATAAATGCATAAATGCCCTTCATCATGTTTTGTCAGCCCCAAAGTCAAAATTTGCATTCGTCTAAATGTATCTCTTAAGATAATATTCTCATCCCTAATTGGAAAAATATAATGAACTTTACACAAAAATTATAGAACTGTGTGTTTTAGTGAATTTTAGCTTATATTTTGAGAAATAAAGAAGAAAAAAGTATGGGTATAGTTGAAAAACCTATTTGATTGTACGCACATTGAATGAGATGATTGTGAAGAATTCTTTTTTGGCTTGGGAGGATGACCTAAAAATAAGACAATATTAAAGCAAATGGTTAGTTAGATAGATAGCTGAGTGGATTACCTAGCGTTAGCTAGATCCCAGAAGCAAGAGCTTCTTCGGGGGTTGTCAATCCACACATTTAAATAATTAAATTTATAAACAAAATGATAAAGTACTTGCATCAATAATCAAAAGGTACTAAAATTGAATATAAGGGATACTTGCTAAAGAAATAGACTAAAAATGACTAATATAGTGATAAGCAAATCAATACTAGTGCAAGATGGCTTGGGTCTATTTCAAAAAATTAGGTATGGGTCTGTGAAAAAACAACGACATAGAAACTTGGATTTGGTTGGGGGCAATAGGATGAAAATAACTTATTGTTATTTTCTATCACAGTGACCGTCGATGGTTGGGGTGATCATTGGTGGTTAAAGTGACAATCGATAGTCAAGATGACCATCAATAGTTGGACAGACCATCGATGGTTGGGTCAACCATCGATGGTTACTATGTGTAGGTCTAGATTGGTAAATATCTAGTTGATGGGATCACAAAGTTGGATTAAAAATGATGGGTTGGTGCTAGGTTGATTACAAAATACAAATAAAGTAAATGAATATCAGAAAAAAATACTTATCTTGTCAGAAGTTGATTTGGTGATTGATTAAGGTGGTTGACCTCTTGGTGGATTTTGGCATGATTTTGATAGAATAACGATACTTAATGCTTTGGTAGAGTGATGGCGGTAAGTTGGCTCTTTAATGTGATGGTTGGATTGTTGGATCGTTGATGATGATTAAACTATAAAAAATAAACTTTAGATGCACAAGTTCTTGATAACAATTGTAGATAGATTTCACTTCCCTCCTCGTCTCTTTTTATAGGCATAGACAAGAGGTGTAACAAGACTTAACTAGGATTCCTAATTTTAACTCGTGCATGCAATGGCTCGAATGTAGATTTAGATGAATTATTTTTATAAAATTAAGGTAAATGCTTGCATGTTACTAGTTAAGGAGGTGCACCCTGACTATCGGTGGTTAGGGTGACCATCGATAGTCATCCTGACCATCAACGGTCAAGGGTAAAGGTAAAAAGTGGGTAAAAAGGTAGGTTAAGTCAGTTGGTCAAACTGACCATGGTTGGGATCGGTTAGGGGTCTAAATGTCAAACTGGTCCAAAGGGGGTCCAGGGTGGTCCAAGAGTGTTTAGACATTCAGAATCGCGATGTGTAGATTTTTGGTGTCTACATTTTTCCCCTTTTTGTTATGTGGCTTTAAATCAACAAGCTGCAAAATAAAAATGGATTTTTGGTCGAAGGTCTGGTTGTCCCAAGTATAGGAGGACGTGTTCCCCTTCAAATTAGAAGTTGATGAGCTAAAAAAATCAGGTGCAGGTTTGATAAGATGGGTGAAGGTGATGACAAAGGTGGACATCATGAAGGTGGGCGAGAGGTTGGGCACTAAAGCACAAACAAGTGCAACAAAAAGTGTGATAACCAAGATCGTGCATAGACTAGGTTGCCATGGTTGGTAAAAATAAAGGTCAATGCTTAGAAAGACAAGTGATAAGTGGACCACATGACTGTATTTAGGCATGGAGGCTGGGTATACTTGTAAACACAAGTCTCCTAAGTTGTGGGTATCCAAGGTAAGAAGTGCTCCTGGTGAAAACATAAATGGATCAAGTGTCATGGGTATCTAAGGTATGAAGTAATTCTGAGAAGACATAAATGGGTCTAGTATGCGCTAGGTGGTTGAAGTACAAAAGGTAGTCAATATGGCAATGTTGTCACTATGATAAAGGGACTAGGCAAAATTCATCATAAAATGCATGCTATTTAGGTAAACATAAACCAATGGTGAGATGAAGAAGTGGTTGGGTTGGGTGGAGAGACATAGACCAATGGTGAGATGATGAAGTGGTTGGGTTGGGTGGAGAAGGTATTCCCCAGGGGTGAGTTGGTTTGATTTGGTTCTGCATGGCTGAGTTTGCTTTGAGGTAAGAGTGAAAGTGGGAGTAACCTGACCATCGATGGTTGGGGTCCTCAAGGGTGACTATCAGTGGTCACCCTGACCATCGATGGTCAAAGTGTGAACCCTAAAAATTCAAGCAATCAAAAGGTAATTTGAATGTCATTTTGCTCATTTTCACTTTTAAGTACGAAACTCTGACATTTTGGCATGTTTGGGAAAAGACACTATGGAGGAGTTGACTATTAGCTAAGGTGGAGAGTAGACCGAGTGGACTAATGAGGATGCAAGGTGGGCATGGATGAGGATAGGCGGGTGTATGTCTTACTTCTTGATGGCAGTCATGAAATGAGGTAGGTAGAGCCCTTAAATTGATAGTTTAGATTGATTTTGTAAGTATATTAGGTTTTGAGGGTGGTTGTATCAGTTGTTTTGCTGAGGGTTTTGGGTTTTGTGCCCTAGGTAGGGTTTGATTGTTTTTGTGAAAATGGGTGAGTGAAATTCAAATTGGGGAGGTAGGCTAGGTAAGGTGTAGGTTGGGATAGGAATGGGTGAAATTTGATAGGGAAGATGTTAGTTTTTTAGCTAGTTCAGGGTAGGTTATGGTTGGGGAGTTTCCACTAGCAGTCACACATAGTGATCATTGGCGATCACCCTAACTATTGACGATCGAAAACCATTAACTATAGGGGTGCTTGACCATTGATGGCTACTATGACCGCCAGCGGTTAGGTAATATTTGGAGTGTTGAAGTAAAGGTTAAAGGTCAATGTTAAACAAGTGAAATGTTTGATCAAAGGGTTGGGTTAAGTGTTTGGGTGAAAGTGACGAGATAAATGTTAGTAGTAAAATAGGTAAGGGGTAGGTGAAGAAAAAGGTATGGTTCTTAGACAATCATAGGATAGATAAATAAGTTATGCACTAGTGAATATTTTCAAGACCAAGAGTAATACAAATGTGTGATCGAGTGTCATGTATCTTTACAGAGATCCCCTAGAGGATGACCCTGACTAATTGGGCCCATATAGAAGAGGTTAGGTTGGGAGCAATGTGACACTACCAGCATGTGCCACATGATGATTCCATGATTGTATCTCTCATCAAGATATGGGATCCAGCTACAAACACCTTCTTACTATCGACTAGGGAGATCATGATCCTACCAGAGGATGTGCATAGGATTATATGGTTACCCTTATAGGGTGATCTAATCTATCATATAGATTAGGAGCGTGAGGATCACCTTGAGATATTATATGGTGATGACCATGATCAGGTTAGATGGCATGTTGGGTGCTTCAGCTACATCATGTTTTATGAGAGGGCACCAGGTGAGCAAAGCTTGATGACTATGCATATGATTGTCATTTCATGTTTTTCCCTTTTTGACTCAAGTAGTGGGAGATTTACATAATTGCTATTAGGGGTGTTGTTGAGTTACTACTAGGGAAGGTTGTATTCATTTGGGTACCTATTCTATTAGTAAATATATACAGGGAGCTATGGGGATTCAAGGCCCACAAAAGGTATGACATCAATGTCAATCTTATTTTATATTGTTGGGCTTATGAGCACATCTGAGTGTTGAGGTTGATAGGATTGTCATGGATGGGATATAGCATGATTGAGTTACCAGTTGGATTCATGCAATAAAAAGGTGACTTTGCCACTTTAGGGGTGCAGTAGGTTAACAGTGATCATTGATATCATCTAGAGACCCTATATCTAGTTTCTAGTATGGCCTAGCTATACGAGGTAGACCCTATCTTTATAGAGTTATAGATGGATATTCGGCAGGTGGGATGGGAAGGTAGAGCTTATCCCCTTTGACAGGGTGCATAGATAGTTTAGCATGGTTCAGGGTATTCTAGGTGCATTCCCCAGATATAGGTGTGAGGACTCAAAGATTTTATTGCCTAAACCACATCCAATACCAACTTTGCTAGATCACGAAGAGTTACTAGCCAAGCCATAGATGATGTTGGCTTTGCAGATGGGTACATGGCATGGTACTAGGATTTATATATAGCTATAGATTTTGGTAATGGTGATGGTGGTAGGAGGTCGATGGTTGTGGACCTTGCTAGGAGAGGGGGCCAGAGGGCATAGGTATAGGGGATAGACTTGATGGATAGGCAGGATCGACACTAGCCATTACATAGGCACAAGTTAGAGCATTACAAGGGTAGGTGGATACATTACAAGTTTAGTTAGCCACTGTGACAGGTGAGAGGGACCAAGCTAGAGCTACACTTGCCCAGGTCACCCTGGAGCGAGATGCTCTGAGATAGGCCAGAGGAGTGGTAGCAACACCAGTAGGTCTAGCAAGGACAATTGATATGTAGAGGTACATAGCCAATGTATAGGAGTTATGGTACTATGAGATGATAGTCTTTACTCACTGCCCAACGAAGCCCCAATGGGGTGAGTATAAAGTTAGTTTGGTAGGTAGTGCCGATGTGGCAACACCAGGTTAGTGGGCCACATCTACAATTGGACAAACAGGTACATATGGGAGATAGGCAAGTATCGTAGGGGGTAGGCACCAAGATATAATAGTACTCTAGGATATAGTAGTGCCCTAGGGGTATAGCCATCACATAGTTTAGATATATTTATATATTGTTGT
Source organism: Torreya grandis (assembly GCA_037957365.1). Classification (NCBI taxonomy): domain Eukaryota; kingdom Viridiplantae; phylum Streptophyta; class Pinopsida; order Cupressales; family Taxaceae; genus Torreya; species Torreya grandis. Next base: position 645,091 of record JARHVA010002303.1, on the reverse strand, counting down.
ATATCATTTTCATTCTAGCCTACGAGCTGATGTGGTGAGATGTAAATTTTGAGAGGGAGAGACATGTATATATGTTGTATATATTATGATGGTATCTGACTCATGAGTTATATATATGGTCTTTGTTTAGTGCTTATGTTCATGGTCTATGATTTGTTTTGATGTTAATCCTTATAATGTGATGTTTATATTGCTTATGGATTATGCTTATGTTATGGATGCTAGACACTAATGTAGACTTTACCTAGCTAGGCATGAGATGGCTTTAATTTATGGGTATGCTTATGACATGCTAAATTTTAATGAGTATGCACTTTAGTATTTAGACTTAGACATTTGATGAAAATGGTTGATTATTGTATTACTCATGGACGTTGTGGTGTTATTATGATTGTTATGGTTATGGTTATGTGTTTGCTTATGATACATGTGCATATGTTTGTTGTTAACTTTTTAAGATAAAACACATGAGGTAAGTTAATTAACAACACTAGATGGGATAACAAAGAATACAATCAAGAGACAAACATCGTAATGAAAATACCAACTAGTTACGACAGGATAGGAAGAGGGCATGATGCTTCTCTTTGACAAGGACTAAAACAAAACCAAAGTTGGATTGGCTTAATGAACATAAGCCCTTCGAATGCTTCGCATTAGCATTCGCTAATTAGTTAAAAAGGTGTCTTGACCACATAATGTCAAGTGACCTCAAAATCCCTTGCTTATAGTGTATATAGGGGGGATGGATGAAAATGGAACCTTCGTGTGAGACTAGCATGCCTCTTTTTTAGGTGTTTGAAGAGTTAGTATAAACAAGTCTATGCCATACAAAGTGTAGACTGATTGATGTAGGAAGTTTACTTGTGAAAACCAATTATAGCTTCCACCTTATTTTGTTGAGTAAGAGCTGATTACGGCTTTCAAATTAGTTTGCTTTTGTTGTGACTTTGATAATGGGTCTTTTGCTTTGTTGTTGTATATGGCAAGCTGATCGATGCAGGAAGATTCCAAAAAATTGCTATGTTTTTGACAAATGATTTACTCAGCCATCCTTCGAGGGAGTGGTCTAAGTTTGTGTGCTTTGTTTAATGCTTTTGATAGTTGTCCTTCAAGGGAACAATCCACCTTACGTTGAACAATTTCAAATATGTTTTCAACAGTTGTCCTTCAAGGGAGCAATCTGTGTATGTTAGGAATGACCCATGATTACTATTGGTAGGGATTTTGTTTTTTTCTTGTTTGATTTTTGCTTGACATAGACTTATTTATATAGGCTTAAGGGTTCACCTTCATGAAGGCAAAACTAAAAGCACAAGGAGGTTAAGTAGGTGTAAAGAGGTTTAGGCGACAATGATCATGGGAATCCATCTTAGGAGGGGCAGAAAGTACCATGAGAATCATGTCATGGGTAGAGCTATGTTACCCATTGTTCAAGATTAGGCTATCACTATGATGGATAATCACATGATTCAATTTTAATCATTTGCCCCTAAAATAGGGAGATGAATGTGGTTGAAAGCAAGGGATGAGCTTAAGTTAAAATAAAAAGTGAACTTGATCTTTCTTAACAAAAGAAATGATGTAGATGCGAAGCATTGAGGAGCTCGAATTCTAGGTTTCCCTCAAAAGAGGACAATCGATAAGCTCCTAATCCATACTTGTGGGTTATGATATAGGGTCCAAGTCAATTGAAAGCAAACTTGTCATGCTCGCTTTTCTCCATAGTGGTGACATGTTGATTTTTCTTTAGGATGAGGTCTCTGATGTTGAATTTTTGCACTCTAAGGTGTTTGTTATAGGCATGGTTGGTGCGCTCTTGATAGACATGAAGATGGGTAAGGGCTGTTAAGCGATGCTCATCAAGTAACTCAAGCTAGGCTAAGTGGTATTGATGATAATCATCTTCAAAAATGAGATCTTGTAAAGATATGTGAAGAGAAGGTATTTGGACTTCGAGGAGAAAAATGGCCTGCACTCCAAACACAAAATAAAAAGGGGTAGCACCAGTAGGGGTTATAATGCTAGTATGATATGCCCATAAGGCGAAGGGGATATGTGAATGCCAATCCAAACCATATGCATTGACTATTTTAGATAGCATGTTGTTAAGAGTTTTGTTAGAGGCTTCGACCTGTCCATTCGCTTGAGGGCGATAGGGCAAGAAGAAGCTTAATTTAATGTTGAATGCATCACATAGACCTTAGATTTGATTGTTCTTAAAATATTTACCATTGTAAGTGATAATCTTGTAAGGAACACCAAAGTGGTAGATGATGTGATGGTTGATAAAGTTGATGATATTCTCCACTTTGCTCAAGACTAGAGGAAAAACTTCTACCCATTTGGTAAAATATTCAATCGCAGTGATGATAGAATGGTGTTGTTATGAAGAATGGAGATTAATTTCACCAATAAGGTCTAGACCCCATTGTGAGAAAGGCCAAAAATCAATGGAAATGTGAAGACTATGGCTAGGTGCATGATGCAAATTGGTGTGTTATTGTCATTTAACACACTTTTTCACATAATAACAATAGTCTTGGTTAAGGTTAGGCCAATAATAGCCGAGGCAAAGGATGCACTTAGCTACAGCGAGGCCACTAAAGTATCCTCCATAAATACCATCATGTGTTTCCTTGGTAGCATGAGAGGCTTCATGACTACGTAGGCAACGAAAGAGGCCATCAAAGCCATGTTTATAAATAATTTCTCCCATAATGGTATAATGTGAGGTACTCTAGATAAACACTCTTTAAGCATTCTTGAAAATCCCAACAAGAATGATGACAAGGTTGAGATAATTGAAGCTTTGTTGATACCAAAGGTCAGGTTGGGTTTGTTCCACAATAAATATGGTGGGAGAATCTGATTTGACATAGGAAGGTTGGGTAAGTCTATAGATAACAACAAATAACTTAGAGTCAGAAGCTATCGACAAGATCTAAGAGGTGAGGGAAACCATGGTATCGATGAACTTGTTGGTAGATCATGGGGTTGACTGGATACAATAGAGTTTAAATGATGATAAAATTTTGTCAACTAGTTATTTGTACTATTGCAAAACATCATTTTTACACTAGCAAGAGTCATTAATTTGATTGACCATAAGTTAGGAGTCACCAAAGATGTTGATTGTTTTGACTCTTAGGGCTAACACAGTCTGAAGGCCTATGACTAGGGCTTTGCACTCAGCGATATTGTTGTTACATTCAAAATCTGTTGGACACCCAACCAAAAACTCTACCACCACTTTTTTTGGGAATTATGGAAGCACACAATTGATTACCAAGCAACTTAACATGTGAAAATTAACTAGAATATACAAGTAACTAGAATTCAGAAATAACACAAAATATGAGAGACAATACACAACTTATATTAAAACTCTTTCAGAAGGAAATACAACAAAGAAGATTGCCACAATTCTTCTTCCTTACACACCTCTAGGGCTCCCACACCTCAGAGCATAAACAGTAAATCTTCCCTCAAAGCTCTCTCTCTTACAGTCCCAACACACAACTCAAACACAGAGTTGGTGTTCACCTCTAACCAGTTAGTATCCACTACTGCTAGTACTCTAATGCTCCACGCACTCCAAGTACACAAATGTACTTCAAGTAGATCTCCTCTGAACTGCAACAACTTGCAACCCAACTAATCTCACTTATAGAAGGATCTTCCTTGCCTTCCTTGTTGCTCTTGTCTACGTACACACTGTACTCCAAGTAGATCCTGCCTGATTCTGCTTTCTATTGTGTTGCTATCCTCCCTGATCTTGCACACTTGCAAATCAATTTGATTTTGCACACCTGCAAACTTGGATCATGCACACACATACACCTGTAGATCAATGATCTTACTTACCATGTAGATCTCTTAAAGAAGCCATGCACAGCTGCAGACCAAGATCCTACACCCTTAAAGAATCTTGTTGATTCTCTAAAACCAGCACCCACACTTGGTACTATTGTGGAACTATAAAGAACACCCTTGCTCACCTCACACACAGGAGCTAACTTTGCTCTACTCAAACTACCACACTTTTCAATACAACCCATGAGTCTATTATATAGATCTCATGCAAACAATAATTAGACATCTAATTACAATAATTAGATCTGCAACTTCTAGTCTAAATTTGGCTCTTGACATGCAAACACTTAGTTCATTAACTAACTACCTGTAAAACTTATAGTTTTAAACCGCACAGGTGACCAACGTCAGTCCTTGTCTACCTGGGGTTGCCGATCTCTGACCGACGTCGATTACTCTTCTGCCTGTAACCTGTCGACGTCGGTTGGCATGACCGATGCTAGTGTCTCTGACACTCAGCAACCACTCTGCAACCTCCTCCCTTTTTTGTATCAGTGAAGATTTTAGCTCCACAACCTAACAATCTCCCACTTGGAGATAAACAGCTGCACTGTACCTATACCTGTACTCTATCTAATCTATTTTCTGACTTGTATCCCTCTTCAAGATCAATCCTGAAGACCACCCACCACACAACCTGTGGTGCACCTCCTATAATATGAGTAACCTGCCACATCCGAACCTATAAACCCATGTAGTGAAGTCTTGACCCTGCATAGCATGAATCCCTACTGCTGGTCCCTCTCAAATCCCTGAGAACTCACTTTCCCAAATTGGCTCCTAACTCTCTGACAACTCCCACTGCTTGAAAAAACTCAGGTCTATACCAGACCTCATGTGATTTCAGACACTGAATTGTTTAGCCCTTAGTGTGCTCCGATTCTACATCCTACGTAATAAACCTTGCCAACACTTGATTCACATCAACTCCCACTGCAGACAAAATCACCCTGTGATCTTTCATGTCTCTCATGCCAAAGAATTTTGCTGCTCCAAATTTCTCATGACATGACACTAAACTAACCTTACCCTTAGCTTAGCAAAACCCTGTATGTATAAACCTGCTAGCTAGCATACCATCTACATACAGTAATAAGATAATGTTGCAATCATCATCCACCTAGTAAGACAAACACAATAGTTACACTGACACTAACTAAAGCCCTACTTTGTCATCCACATGTCAAACCCTGTACCACTGTCCTACAACTTCTTCAAGGCCATATGACCTGGCCTTTTATCTCATTTGTCTATTCTCTCTATTCTTTAACTAAGGTATCCATTCGTCTCTGTGCTTTCATCTAACTGGCAACCCTATCGAATCTCTCATTCAGTTCTACATCATATCCCTGCCAAGCTCCCACTGTTTCTTGAATCCTTCCTGCTCTGTAGTCAACAACTAGTATAAAAAAGAGGAACAACGAATTTGAGGCTTACTTATGCCTTTAGTCCTCTACATGGGCATTTGAGACTCCTTGACAGCTTGTTGTCCACCCAAAATCTATTACAGTGACTGACCTCGATCACCACATAGTCTGCATCCGACTAATGTCAGTTTTCAATGCCGACGTCGGTGTCTCTTTCTGTCGACATCGGTCTTTCTAATCGACGTCGGTCTTACCTATTGCCAACGTCGGTCCTCCTGACCAACGTCGGTCTTACCTTGCCTGACATCACCAACTCTGGTCTGCACATGACCGACATCGGTGCCTATCTGTTCGATGCCAAATCTCCTTAACTAATGTCGGTACCTGTGTTCACCTGTGAGTGATGACTTTTTACTCACAAACTTACTTTGAATCAATCTCATGTCTAAACTGCTCTGCTCAGAAGTATTTAGCCCCATCCACTGGTCTCTATCCGCCATCTCCTCCATAAACACTAAGGCTTTCCAGTTCTTAAGTCTATCAAAGACATCTGACTCCCTGTTAAGAACATGCATCTCTTTCTTGCTCATGTGACCAAGCCTACAAAGCCACGTCTCCACAACAGAAGAAAAATTAGTAATATAAGCAAGTAGATAAAGAGTACCTACTTTCTTACCACTAGCTAATTCAAGTGTATCCATTGTGAGAGTTCTTGTGCATCTCTCATCACCCAACTTTTCTGAAGAAATTAGCCATATCTTCAACATTGGGACCTGCATGACCTCTTTCAACACCCATGTGTTGGCCGCCTACAATTTCAGCTTCACTTTCCATTTGCCACTTCTTTGGCAAGGCACACCAGCCCCTAAATAAATCTTTCCAAAGTCTCCAAAGACCTTACCATGAAAAGATAATCTATTTCGGACTGCATGGAAAGAGGCAACAAAATCTATAAAACAAGATTCTACTTTATCCAAGAAACATACCAGAGCATCTTGTGCAACATCACCTGCAACCTTTGCTTCTTCAGTTCCTTCATGCTGATCTTTCACAAACCAACAATTTTTTTTTATCTGCTCTTTCTTTCCATAAGACCGTAATTGACCATTCGTGCTTTTCAATTCCTCCATTCTTAGCTTACTTTCTTCTACCGTTGTTATATTCTCACTCAATTAGAAACTCCTGAGAGTGACCTATAACTAAACACAAAACTTGCTCCCTGCAACCTTAGCGCTGATACCACTTTGTTGGACACCCAACCAAAAACTCTACCACCACTTTTGTTGGAAATTATGAAAGCACATAATTGATTACCAAGCAACTTAACATGCGTAAATTAACCAGAATATACAAGTAACTAGAATTCAAAAATAATATAGAATATGAGAGACAATACACAACTTGTATTAAAACTCTTTCAGAAGGAAATACAACAAAGAAGATTGCCAAAGTTCTTCCTTACACACCTCTAGGGCTCCCACACCTCTAGGGCATAAACAATAAATCTTTCCTCAAAGCTCTCTCTCTTACGGTCCCAACACACAACTCAAACATAGAGTTGGTGTTCACCTCCAACCAGTCAGTATCCACTACTGCCAGTACTCTAGTGCTCCACGCACTCCACAAGTGCTCCATGCACTCCAAATACACAAACGTACTTTAAGTAGATCTCTCCTGAATTGCAACACCCTACAATCCAACTGATCTCACTTATGAAAGGATCTTCCTTGCCTTCCTCTTTGCTCTTGTCTGAGTACACACTGTACTCCAAGTAGATCTTGCCTAATTCTGCTCTCTGTTGTGTTGTTGTCTTCTCTGATCTTGCACACCTGCAAATCAATCCAATTTTGCACACTTGTAAACTTGGATCATGCATACACATACACCTTCAAATCAATGATCTTACTTACCATGTAGATCTCCTAAAGAAGCCATGCACAGCTGCAGACCAAGATCCTACACCCTTAAAGAATCTTGATGATTCTCTAAAACCAGCACCCACACTTGGTACTATTATGAAACTATAAAGAACACCCTTGCTCACCTCACACACAGGAGCTAACTTTGCTCTACTCAAACTAGCACACTTTTCAATACAACCCATGAGTCTATTATATAGATCTCATACAAACAATAATTAGACATCTAATTACAATAATTAGATCTGCAGCTTTCCGTCTAAATTTGGCTCTTGACATGCAAACACTTGGTTCGTTAACTAACTACCTGTAAACTTGCAGTTCTGAATCGCACAGGTCACTTACATCGATCCCTGTCTGCCTGGGGTTGCCGACACCGACTGATCTCTAACCGACATCGGTTGCTCTTCTGTCTATAACCTATCGACGTCAGTTGGTTGACCAACGCTGGTGTCTCTGACACTCAACAACTACTCTGCAACCTCCTCCCCTGTTTGCATCAATGAAGCTTTTAGCTCCACAACCTAACAAAATCAATCTTGAAGGACAAAGGAAGAGGCTCACCATCAAATGAAATAAGGATGATACTAGTTCCCCCACCACGTTGAAATTTTGATCTATCAAAGAACATGGTCACTTGATAGGTGAATTTCGTTTAAGAGAGGGTCGTGATGGAGTCATCAGGGGACTCAAGAGGAGGTTGGTTGTCTGCTAATGGTGCTTCAACCAATTGATCGATAATGACTTGCCCCTTAATTAACTTTTTTTGAAGGAACTCAAGGATAAACTCTACTAAAATCATGAGCCATTTGGCCATGCACTAGTTTTGGTATGGCTTGGAGTGCATGTACTTGAGTGGGTCAGTATTGGTTATGACATAGGTTTTGTGGTTAAGAAGGTAGTGGCAAAGTTTGGTGGCTATGAAGACTAAAGCTAAGCGTGCAGTTAATATAGTAAACAGTGTGTTCTCTATGTTGTTCATCCTTATGAGCAAGCATTGCCCTTAGGGAGTGGTCAGTGGCTGAGATATATAAGTAGAAATGTTGGTCATCTTTTGGAGGGGTGAGGACAAGTGGAAACAAAAGGTACTTTTTGAGTGAATCACAGGCCTTTTGACAGTTGTTATTCCAATTGAAAGATACATCCTTCTTCAAAAGGTTGTGGAAGGGTTGGCATCAGTCTGAGAAGTGAGAGATAAAGCAATGAATGGATTGGAGTTTCCCTTAGAAACTATGGAGTTGCTTGAGGTTGATTGGAGGATGCATGTCGAGGATTGCTTTGATCTTGGTGGGAATGACTTCGATTTCCTAGAGGGAAACAATAAAACCAAGGAGCTTCCCTGATAAGACCCCAAAAATGCACTTCTTGGGGTTTAGATAGACATGGTAATGGATAAGTCACTCAAAGATGATCTTGAGAGCGGCTAAATGATCCTTTCAGAGTTTTGATTTTTCAAGGTCATCCACATAGTCCTCTATGATCTTGTGGATAAGGTCATGGAAGATATAGGTCATGGCATGTTTGTAGTTTACACCAAGATTATTTTATCTGAAAGGCATAACTCTATAGTAGAAGATTCCCCATGAGGTGGTAAAGATGGTCTTGTGTTGATCTTTAGGGCAATTAGGATTTGATTGTAACTTGTGAATCTGTCCATGAGAGATAACATCTCATGGCCAGTTGTAAGATTAATTAGTTGGTTGATGCTCGGTAGAGGAAAGTCATTTTTGAGGCAAGTGAGGTTGAGGTCATGAAAGTCCACACAAATGCATAGTCCCTATGTGGATTTGGTGATAGGCACGACATTCGAGACCCATTAGAGATAGTTAATGGGTTGAATTAAATTGATAGATAGAAGACATTGAATCTCTTTTTAATGAGAAGGGCTATGCAAGGGTGCATGCATTGAAGTTTCTACTTTATGGGCTTGTCATCACATTTGGTGACTATGTTATGGGTAGTAATAGTGGGGTCAATTCTAGGCATGTTGCTATAAGACCAAGCAAATGCTATGCTACAATCTTGGAGGAAGGAGGAGAAGTCTTAAAGTTATTTAGCATTCAGTGATTGGCCAATTTTGGCAATGCAACAGTTGTTTAGAGTACCCATGTTAATATCTATGGTGGATTTATTCAACATGATCAAAATCTCAAGAGGAAGGGATGTATGGATGGAAGAATCTGAAGCACCAAAGTAGATGAGAATGGAATCATCATCCTGACACTGAATAGTATTAATGATAGGAGAGTCATCTCCTATCATCTCAAGATGGATCAAATGGATGGTTACGGTTGCCCCCTCCTTTTGATAAGTTAGGGGTCCTAGGTTGATCATGTTGACAAAAAAAAAGTTAGGTGGGATGATGTCATCATCCTCACATGAAAGTGGAGAGGTCAGTGAGGAAGGGGTGTATTTCTCAATAATGGTGATGATAGGTGGTTTGGTTTGCATTTTGGTGGGTAGAATGAAACTAAGGCTATGTTTCTCATGAGCCTTTTTGGTCTCAATGGAAATCAACTCATGTGGGCCATGCTCATATCACCCAAGGCCAAATCCTTTCCAAGCACACCTATGGAGGTATGTTTTGTCAAAACTCAACTTATCTAGATAGGAGAAGCCAAAGGTGAATGGTCGAGGTGAAGAGGAGGTGGAGAAGTGCCAAGTGGTTTGTTAAGTCCTCCATAGATGAAATGGGTTTGACAGTGTGAAGGTCCAAAGGGAACAATTTCTCTGACATTAGGATCATATCTAGGTTGGTGGTCAAGTTTCCCATACTCTTGGGGAGTAGGGAAAGTGTCAAGGGCAAAGAGGCGATATTCCTATAGTGAAAGACATTGGAATGTGGATTCTAAGTGGTTTGAGGTGGGGATCTGATCAAAGGGGATGGATGAGCTATTCAATGCCTCATTGGTAGGAGGTAAGACTTCCTTATTCATGGTGGGGGTCTTGTCTTTGGTTAAGGAGAGTGTGTTAGAAGGGGGTAGGATGACGTCATTGGGTTGGTAGGTCATGTTGCATGTTGAGAAGGGACTTGGGTCAGCTTGGATGGTGATGACCTGGCCTTCATACTAAAATTCAATACAATGATGAAGGGTAGAGGGGATGCAACTCATGGAGTGAATCCAAGGTTTCCCTAGTAAAACATTGTATTGAAATCCTCCTTCCACCACGTAAAAGAGTTCGGGGAGCATGCAGGGTCCTAAACAGATATAAAGGACAATAGTTCCCAGGGTAGTGGCCATGGTGTCATTGAAGGATTGGAAGATGGTCGAGGTTTTAGATATGACATTTTCCAATAGGTTGAGTTGGTTATAGACATGGGAGGAGATGATGTTAACACTAGCTCCCCCATCAATCATGACTCATTTGATGTGGATTTGGTTGATGTAAGCAGTAATAAAGAGAGGGATATCTAGGTCATCAAGGTGGATAGAAGGTAATTATGAATCCTTGAAGGTGGCAAGGTCAAAAATTTGGAGGGCACCGACAAATGTTGTCAGAGGTTGAGCATCTTTAGGTTGAACCTCTACCAATTGTAATGCCTCGATCATTATTTGGTGATGATGAGGTGAAGTAGTAATCAACTCATATAAGCTAATCTTCACTGGGGTCTAGTGAAGTTGTTTGAGCACCACTCTCCTAATTGATTTAGAGGAGTTAGATTGGGAGGTACCCAAGATAGATTTCTTGGGTTTGGTTGAAGGTGAAGGCACTTGATTTTGGTTTGGTTGGGAGGTGGAAGATGGGTATGTCCATGGAATGGACACCTTAGCCTTCCTCTTATCCTTCTATTATGCTCTCATGACCACGTGGATAGTATGGATAGAGGGAAGATTTGGACTAAGAGAGTTGTTTTGTTCCTCATCACTCTAAGGTGAGAGTGGGGGAATAGGTAGGTTTTGGCTAGTGGTTGTTAGTTGTTGGATTGGTAATGGGCCCGTGGGAGGTTTTTCCAGTAATAGATCATCCTCATCATAGAGCTGGTGGATAATGGTTTGGAGAGCTTTGTAGTTCTCCGTGTCATTGTTTGGTGTCCTATGATAGGAGCACACTTGGCTATCATTATACCAGATAGGTTTTGAACTGAGAGGGTTGAACAACCTCATAGAGGGTAAGGTCAAGTAAGAAGCTTATAATAACCTTTGGAAAATAGTTGATTAGGATTCAGCTAAAGGTGGAGAGAGTTTGATCTTGGTTGGTGAAATAGAAATCTCTTTGGGAGCAGGTTTGGTGATAGAAGGTTTGGGTAAGGTGGTGCATTCAGTTGGTGGTTTTGGTTTGGGTAAGGTGGAGATTGATAAAGAGAAGGTAGGAGGTTTCAAGGTAGGTAATTTGGTCATTGTTGGTTTAGTGAAGATAGGTGTGTCAGAAAGTAAGTGTGATGGTGTAACTAGTAGTGTGGTTGGATTTTGGTTGGGACTACCAGCTTCTTACTCAGAGTGAAGGGATGAGGTCCCAAGATAGAGGGAAAGGTTGAGGGTAGTAGGAGTTTGGCCCTCTGACCCTTTGGTGGCTTCACTTCCTTGGTCGATTTGGTTTTGTGATTGGTTATTGGGTTTAGTGAGGTAAGCTCTAATTTCAAAGATGGGTGATTAAGACTCTATGTACGTAAGTTGCCAAGGTTTTTGGTTAGTTTGGTCAGTTTGGTTGGAGAGGATGACTTGGTGGCTTGGTGGTTGGTTGCTTTGGATGGTTGAGGAATAGTTGAGTTTGTAGAGGCTTTCATCGATTTGGTTGGTAAGAAAGAGGTTTGGATAATAGGAGTGGTGGGTTGGTTTGCTAAAGGTGTGGTTGGAGGTTCCTGCTTGTTGAAATAAAGTAGCCCTAATTGTTACCAAAAGGTGGCTCAATCCATGTCAGGGTTGGAAATAAATTCTAATTTTTGCACTAACCTAGAGAATGGCTTATATACTAGTTTTGTCCCCTGGATAGTGAATTTGAAAGATAAACCCATAGATTGAGACAGAGAGATGGTAACCTCATCCTTTTCCTCAATCAAATAATGTAAGGTTTGAATGGGTGACTCCTCTATGGGAGGTGCAGACATGGGGGCTTCCTCTTCGAAAATGATTTTCAAAGGGGCAGTAAATTGCTCGATGGTTGAAAGAGAAGGTAAAAAGGGTGCTTTTTCCAATATGTCAGTGGAAGGAGGGGTTGATGGTTCCACTACCTCAATAAGTAGACGAGGAGAAAGGGGTGATTATTTGATTTGGGTCTCCAAAAGAGGAGAAGGTATCTCCACTACCTCAACAAGGGGAGAGGGTGAGGAACAGATAGGTGGGCGATAGGTTCTTTAGCAATGAGGGTGCCAAAAACCATGTCAATAGTAAGGGCATCATGAGAACACTCAACCTTATTGATCTCATTTTTTGTAGGTGAATTATTAGGTAAGGGTTGCCTAAAGATGTCAAGGGCTTGGTTTTGAGGTATGTTGGGGTTATCCAACACAAGCTCCCCCTTGTCAATGAGAGATTGGATAACACTCTTGAAGGTATTACACCTACTACCATCATGCCCTACTACTTGATGGAAGGCACATAGATCATTCTCATTGTACCAACTAGGTGTAGGATGAGAAGAGTCGAATTGTTAAGGTGGTTTGATAGGAGGAAGATGTATGATGTTGGCCTTCAATAACTTCTCTAGGATTGAATCATAGGATTCCCCAAGTGGAGTAAATTACTTCTAGGTGTTTTGATTTTGATTTCTCATGTTTTACTTTGAGGATCTAGAGGAATTTGGTTGGTTGAAAGATAGTGGAGAAGTGGAATTAAGGATAACCACATTTGTAATTCCCTTGCTTTTGGTCCTGGTGTTGGTTTGGTTGTTTGGTTTAGAGGAAGAGACCTCATTGGTTTTGTAGATAGGGTTCTTATTTTTCAGTTTTAGCTTTCATTTGTTGATGGCTCTATTTTATAGCTTATGTGTCATAGTAAAAGCCTCATCAAAGGTTCGTAAGATTTGAAAATGTATTGTATAAGAGATGTGCTTGGCACATGCCTGAGTAAAAAGTTTTATCAGTTCAGGTTAGGGTAAGGATAAGGAAATTTGATTGATTAGGCTCCTCCAATGAACTACAAAATCGACGATAGATTCATCATCAAATTATCAGATAGAGTACAGGTCAGTGATGGAAACCTTTTTGAAGATATTTATCAAAAAGGTGATCTAAGAAGGTTTGGGCCGGTTGGGTGAAAGAGAAGAAAGAGTGTTTAGTTATGGCATTGTACTAGTCTAATGCTAGAACAGACAAGGACATGGAGAAGGTACAAAGAAGGATAGCATCATCATAGGCAATCAAATAACATGCGTGCCTGAATGCCTTAAGATGTTATTGGGGATCCTCCTTACTCTGAAATTTGGAGAACTTGAGGAGTTCTCATTGGGGATGATACGGTCTGATAGGGACAAATGGGTGAATGGGTTTATTATAGATCTGATCATATGATAAGACATTATGAGCTCCAAAAATGGATGACTCTAAGGTAGTCATCTTATCAGTTAACATCTTCATTAGATCTGCTCGGGGTTGTGCATCTAGAAGATTGTAAGGTACATATTATTGTGGTTTTAGGTGACATACTAAGAACTAGTAAGAGGTTGAGGAGCCACCACATATTTGTATGCGAAAACCAATGGTTAGGTGGAAGATATGTAAGGGTAAGTGGATGCAGGTGGTTGGTTAGTAGATAGACGTACATGCCCTTATGGGTTATGGATGTAACCTAGGTTTGGTGCAATGGGCACCTATTAGGTAGGAACGGTGATTAGGTTCATGATCAAAAGAAGGGTGGTGACCCTTGTAGTGATTGGTGGTAAGGTAGAAGGTATAGGTAGCACAAGATTTTGAAACAAGGTAGCAAATTAGAGGTAGTTGATGGATGGTTGGCAATGCTAGTGGTCGATACTCCCATGGTGAGGGGAGTATAGGTGACTAGTGGTTGGGTTTGCCTTAAGGTAGAGGAGTTGTTGGTGGGGTGGAAGGTATAAGGGTGTTTGTAGGTTGGGCAAGGTTATTTTTTATAGTAGTATCAAAGGTATTGTTGGTGGATAAAGAGGCTTGAGTAGTTAATGGTTGGGTAATGAGTGTGGCAATAGAAGTGTTTCCCATAAGGTGGGAAGGCATGCCATAAGGTGGGTCCATAAGTGGAACCAAATCAAGGGTACAGTGAGGCATGATGTTAAGGTAATGTTGAAGGGTCATAGGGTTGTTATCTAGAAAGGTGGCAAAGTCTGTATCTCTTTGGAGAACCTCCTAAGGGAAAGGAGGACTTCCTAAAAGTTGAGGAGTCTACTGGTTCAGAGACATAATCTAGGGATGAGGGGCTAGAAGAGGTCAATTGGTTTGGTGATGGGTTTTACTCTCGTAGATTTTTTCACTGCTAGTGAGTTAGAACCATCCAAGGTAAGGGAGAGAGAATGCACAAAAAAATCTCACCACTCAAATAGGGAAAAGACAAGAAATGATTAAAAAAATCAATCATACTCTAAAAAGTACATTAAGTCCTAAAGGTTCTTTTTAGTCTCTCTTTTGGCTTATGCCTTAAGATTTCTAGAATTTGTGTGACATAAGTTTGGCTTATAAAACATGTATTAGAGAGGAAATCTATTGATGGTTTCAAGTTGATTAGGTGCTCAAAAGGAATATGTATTGGGATTCAATACATGGCTTGGTACTGGAGCCTACCCCCTCACTTTACACACTGCAATAATAAGGGTGTCGAGTGTTTAGCTAATATATATTGATTTTTAAAATTTATACTCAACTAGAGAGTTGAGTTGGTTTTTCCCTTGGTAATAGCCTCCAAGTAGGATTATCGAGAAAGGGTAAGGTGATCACAAGATGATTAAATCCTAATCAGGTCTTGTCTCAAGTTTGTTTGATGTTTAATTGATGAAGGTGGTTTGGTTTAGTGTGTGCAACAAAAAGTGATGCTACGATAGGATTACTTTACTTTAAGTTAAACTATGTGAGCTAAACTTGCAATCAATCGATATATTGTTAGGTTGTGGAGCTAAAAGCTTCACTGATGCAGACATGGAGGAGGTTGCAGGATGAGTTGCTGAGTGTCAGAAGTCTTTGGCATTGGTCTGGCCAACCGACGTCGGCAGATAGGCGACAGGAAGCAACCGACGTCGGTCATGGATCGGCCGGCGTCGGCGACCCCCAGGCGGACAGGGACCGACGTCGGTCGCCTGTGTGGTTCGACTGCGAGCTAATTACGGGCAGTTAGCTAACGAACCAAGTGTTTGCATGATTAGAGCTATTTTTAGACTGAGAGCTGCGGATCTAATTATTGTAATTAGATGTCTAATTATTGTTTGGATGAGATCTATATAATAGACTCATGGTTGTATTGGACAAGTGTTCTAGTTTGAGTTGAGCAAAGTTTGCTCCTTCTGTGTGTGAAGAGAGTAAGGGTGTTCCTCCTAGTTCCCTATTAGTACCAAGCTTGGTACTGGTTGGAGAATCATAAGGACCTGGTGAGGCAAGGACAAGGGTTCTTCAGGGTGTAGAGTGATCTACATAGTAAGTAAGATCATTGATATGCAGGTGTATGTGTGTGCAAGGTCAAGGTTCACAGGTGTGCAGAACCGTGTTTGATTTGCAAGTGTGCAAGATCATATAGACAGCAACACAATAGGGAGTAGTATCAGGCAGGATCTACTTGAAGTACAGGTGTGTACTCGGATAGAGCTAAGAGGAAGGCAAGGCAGTTCCTTCCATAAGTATGGTCTGTTGAAGTGCAGGTTATTGCAAGTTCATGGGAGATCTACTTGAAGTACCTTGAGTACTTGTGGAGTGCGTGGAGCACTTGTGGAGTGCGTGGAGCACAGGTGTAAGGTGAACACCAACTCAGTGTATGAGTTGGGTGTTGGGACCTAGTAGAGAGAGCTTTGAGGAGAGAATTACTGTTCACTTGAGGTGTGGGAAACCTCTGTAAGGTGGTGGAGAAGAAGTGGCATCTTCTTTATTGTATTCTTTTCTGTAAGAGTTATTAATACAAGTTGTGTATTGTCTCTCATATTCTGTGTTATTATGAATTCTAGTTACTTCTTGATTCTGGTTATTTTTGCATATTAAGTTGCTTGAATTTGGTAATCAATTGTGTGCTTCTGGGTTGGTCCTATTTTCCAACAAGTGGTATCAGAGCTAAGGTTGCAGGAAGCAAGTTTTGTGTTTTGGTTACAGGGCACTCTCAGGGGTTTCTGATTGAGTGGGAGTAGAGTAGGTAAAAGAAGATTGTTGGTTGGTAGCAGATCAGCATGAAGGAACTGAAGATACAGATGTAGCAGGTGTTGTTGCACAAGATGTGTTTGCAGGTTTCTTGGATAAAGTTGAATATTGGATAAAAGATTTGGTTGCCTCTTTCCATGCAGCCCCAGGGAGAGGAGCTGGTGAGCCTTGCCAAAGAATTGGCAAAGGAAAAGTGAAGCTGAAATTGCAGATGGCCAACACATGGGTGTTGAAGGAGGTCATGCAGGTCCCAGGTTTGGAGATATGGCTAATTTCTTCAGAAAGATTGGGTGATGAGAGATGTACAAGAACTCTCATAGCAGATGCACTTGAATTAGCTGGTGGTAAGAAAATAGGTACTCTTTATCTACTTATTTATATTACTGATTCTTCTTCTGTTGCGGAGAAGTGGCTTCGCAGGCTTGGTCACATGAGCAGGAAGGAGATGCATGTTCTTAAGCGAAAGACAGATATATTTGATAGGCTTAAGAACTGGAAAGCCTTGGTGTTCTTGGAGGAGATGGCGGACAGAGATCAGTGGATGTGGCTAGATACTTCTGAGCAGGGCAGTTTGGACATGGAGATTGATTCAAAGGAGCTCGCGGGTAAAAAGTCATCACTCACAGGAAACACAGGTACCGACGTCGGCATAAAAACTGACATCGGTAGTATATAAGACCGACGTCGGTCAGGAGAACCGACGTCGGCAACAGGAGACACCGACATCGACAAGTTGGTAGTCAGGGACAGACGCATGGGAACCAACGTCGGTCGGATGCAGACTGTGGAGTGACCGAGGTCGGTCACTATAACGGATTTTGGGTGGACAGCGCGCTGTCAAGGAGTCTCAAACACCCATACGGAGGACTGAAGACGTAAGTAGGCCCTCAAATTCGTTGTTCCTCTTCTTTATACATGTTGCTGATTGTAGAGCAGGAAGGATCCAGGAAACAGGTGTGAGCTTAGCATGGATGAGGATGTGATTCCTTGGAGGTGAACCAAACAGGTGTTTTTGGTAGGGTTGCCAGCTGGATGAAAGCACAGAGATGAATGGATACCTTAGTAGAAGAATAGAGAGAACGGATACGTGAGACGGAAGACCAGGTATATGGTCTTGAGGAGCTGCAGGATAGTGGTACAGGGTTTGACAGGTGGAGGACGAAACATGGTTTCAGTCAATGTCAGGGTAACTACTGTGGCTTGACTTACCAAGAGGATGGTGATTGCAACATCATTCTGTTGCTGTATGTGGATGGTACGCTAGCTAGTTGGTTTTGTACATACAGGGTTTTGCTGAGCTAAGGGTAAGATTAGTTCAGTGTCATGTCATGAGGAGTTTGGAGCAGCGAAATTCTTTGACATGGGAGGCATGGAGATCACAGGTAGATTTTGTCTCCAGTGGGCACTGATGTGAATCAGGTGTTGGTGAGGTTCAGGATGTAGAGCCGGAGCACACTAAGGGCTGGACAAGTACAGGGTCCGAAATCACATGAGGTCTGGTATAGGCCTGAGTATTCCCATGTAATGGGAGCTGTCAGAGAGTTAGGAGCCAATTCGGGGAAGTGGGTTCTCAGGTATTTGAGAGGGACCGGCAGCAGGGATTCATGCTATGCAGGGTCAGGACTTCACTACATGTGTTTGTAGGTTCGGATGCGGTAGGGTACTCGGATGACAGGAGGTACATCACAGTGTGTGTGGTGGGTTGTCTTCAGGATTGATCTTGAAGAGAGATACAAACCAGGAAACAGATTAGATAGAGTACAGGTATAGGTACAGTGCAGCTGTTTATCTCCAAGTGGGAGATTGTTAGGTTGTGGAGCTAAAAGCTTCACTGATGCAGACATGGAGGAGGTTGCAGGATGAGTTGCTGAGTGTCAGAAGTCTTTGGCGTTGGTCTGGCCAACCGACGTCAGCAGGTAGGCGACAGGAAGCAATCGACGTCGGTCATGGATCGGTCGGCGTCAGCGACCCCCAGGCGGACAGGGACCGACGTCGGTCGCCTGTGTGGTTCGACTGCGAGCTAATTACGGGCAGTTAGCTAACGAACCAAGTGTTTGCATGATTAGAAATATTTTTAGACTGAGAGCTGCGGATCTAATTATTGTAATTAGATGTCTAATTATTGTTTGGATGAGATCTATATAATAGACTCATGGTTGTATTGGAAAAGTGTTCTAGTTTGAGTTGAGCAAAGTTTGCTCCTTCTGTGTGTGAAGAGAGTAAGGGTGTTCCTCCTAGTTCCCTATCAGTACCAAGCTTGGTACTGGTTGGAGAATCATAAGGACTTGGTGAGGCAAGGACAAGGGTTCTTCAGGGTGTAGAGTGATCTACATGGTAAGTAAGATCATTGATATGCAGGTGTATGTGTGTGCAAGGTCAAGGTTCATAGGTGTGCAGAACCGTGTTTGATTTGCAGGTGTGCAAGATCATATAGAAAGCAACACAACAGGGAGCAGTATCAGGTAGGATCTACTTGGAGTACAGGTGTGTACTCGGATAGAGCTAAGAGGAAGGCAAGGCAGTTCCTTCCATAAGTATGGTCTGTTGAAGTGCAGGTTATTACAGGTTTATGGGAGATCTACTTGAAGTACCTTGAGTACTTTTGGAGTGCGTGGAGCACTTGTGGAGTGCGTGGAGCACAGGTGTAAGGTGAACACCAACTCAGTGTATGAGTTGGGTGTTGGGACCTAGTAGAGAGAGCTTTGAGGAGAGAATTACTGTTCACTTGAGGTGTGGGAAACCTCTGTAAGGTGGTGGAGAAGAAGTGGCATCTTCTTTATTGTATTCTTTTTTGTAAGAGTTATTAATACAAGTTGTGTATTGTCTCTCATATTCTGTGTTATTCTGAATTCTAGTTACTTCTTGATTCTGGTTATTTCCGCATATTAAGTTGCTTGAATTTGGTAATCAATTGTGTGCTTCCGGGTTGGTCCTATTTTCCAACATATATGCACTTAATTTCTAAGCCCAAAAGAAACTTTTGATTTCATTTATGAGCACAGAATGGAGAGAAGAATATATAGATGCAAAAAAATGAAACCCAAGTAAATACAAAAGGGTTCCACTGGGTATGCCAGAATGTTTCAGTAAATTTCAGCTTATATTTTAAGAAAGGAAGAAGAAAAAACTAAGTACAAGTATGGTTGAAAAATCTATTTGATTGTGTGTGCATTGAATCACATGATTGTGAAGAACTCATCTTTGGCTTGGGAGGATGACCTACAAATAAGACAACACTAAAGAAAATAGTTGGTTAGATAAATAACTGAGTGGATTACCTAGCATTACCTAGATCATAGAAGCAAGAGCTTTCTCATGGATTGTCAATCCATACATTTTAAATAATTAAGTTTATAAATAGAATGATAAAGTACTTACATCAATAATCAAAAGGTACTGAAATTGAATACAAATGATGTTTTCTAAAAATTGACTAATATAGCAATAAGCAAATCAAGACTAGTGCTAAATTGCTTGGATTTATTTTTAAAAATTAGATAAGGGTCTATGAATAGACAAGGACACAAAAAATTGGATTTAGTTGGGGGTAAGAGGGTGAAAATAATTTGTTATTTTATGCCACAGTGACTGTCGATGGTTAGGGTGACTGTTGACAGTTAAGATGACCGTTGATGGTTGGATAGACTGTCGATAATTGGGACAACTATCAAGGATTATTGTGTGTAGGTCTGGAATGGTAAATAGTTAGTTGACAGTATCACAAAGTTGATTCCAAGAGATGGGTTGGTGTTGGTCTTATTTTTAAATACAAATAAAGTAAATGAATATCAAAAAATAAATACTTATCGGAGGTTGATCTAGTGATTGATTGAGATGGTTGACCTGTTGGTGGATTCTAGATTGATTCTTACAGAATAACCTACTTGACGCTTTGATAGAGTGGTATCAATAAGTTGGCTCTTTGACGTGATGGTTGGATTGTTGGATTGTTGATGATGATTGACCTACAAAAAACTCTGGATTCACAAGCTCTTGATAACAATTGTAGATGGATTCCACTTCCCTACTCTTTTTTATAGGCACTTGTAAAAAGTGAAAAAAGACATTAGCTGGGCTTCCTAATTTTAACTCGCACATGAAATAGCTCACATGTGGATTTAGATGAGTTATTTTTTAAAAAATAAGGTGGATGCTTGCATGTTATTGGTTAAGGAGGTGTACCCTAACTGTCGGTAGTTAAAATGACTATCGACGATCGAGGGTGAAGGTAAAAAGTGGGTAAAAAGGTAGGTTAAGTCAGTTGGTCAAACTGACCATGGTTGGGTTTAGTTAGGGCTCAAAAGGTAAAACTAGGCTAAAGGGGGTCTAGGGTGGTTCAAGGGTGTTTCGACATTTAGAATCACAATGTGCAGATTTTCAGTGTCTACACCATATAGGTACGAATGAACCATTAACTCCAATAGTTGCATGCAGGAGTCCTCTAATCACCCCCTAGAGGATTCTCTATAACTCAAGACAAGGAATAAACAATGACGTTTTCTCTTGTAGTCAAATCTCTCTTTAGAGACCAAAAGTTGTTTAATAAGTCACACATCTTTTGACTTGTTATCCCAATTGATGAACTGTCTTTGCAGACACATCTAAATGAATATATTAACACATGAATTACTTTTATATATGTTCTATCACATCTCGAAGATGAAATCTGCACACATTCATATGCATCCCTTAAGAAAAATATCTTGTTCTTAATGGAAAAAATGAAATCAACTTTGTGCAAGCATTAGAAGCAAACTGTGAGGACTAGAGATGAACTATCAGCTCCTATAGTTGCATGGTGGAGTGATCTAAGCTCACTTAGGAGGATTTTATGTCACTTGTGATGAATAAGAAATGGTTATACTTTTTATCTTTCAACCGAATCTCATTTTAGGGACTAAAAGTTGGTCAGTAATATGCACATCTTTTGACTCACTAGCTCAATCGACAAACTCTCTTCATGGACACATTTGTATGGGCATATAAAATCATAGATGACCTTTTTATATGCTCTATCACCTCCTAAATTCAAAATTTGTATGTGATTGGACACATCCCTTAAATGAATCTTCTCATACCTAAGGGGAAAAATGAAATAAATTTTACATTGATAATGTAAGCGGACCATGAGGGGTAGAGACGAACCTTAAGCTCCTAAAGTTGCATGGGGGAGTGTTTTGAGCACCCCAAATGATTATTTTCTCATCACGAAGAGGAAAAAACTTATCTTCTCAACATTAATGTTTGTTAAGATTCTCTTTGTTTCAATAAGATAATATTCTCTACTCACAACCCCAACCACATGAAGGTGGAAACTCATATGCTACCACTAACCTACATTAAATTTGTTAATAATGATTTGAAACAATAAATACAAAATGATAGAATAGTTATAAATTAAAATACATTAAATCAAATAAGTTAACTTAGTAATTAAAAATGTAAGTTGCATTGAATACTAACATTATCAAGTCAATCCAAATACTTTCAAGATCAACTTTATTTTTAAGTGTTTCAAAAATTGTTTTATGCTTATTAGATTCATGAACTTTCCATAAACTTTTGTTTTGAGGCTAAGGAATTTGATCAATTAAATATTTTTGTAAATAACCAAATTTGAATAATGAAGTATCACCCTATTTGTTTCAAAATTCTCAAATAACCATTTCTTTGTTTTTTTATGAAAGTGTCTATGAAGTCAGGTACCTGTAACCACCACAAATTTAGTGGAATAAACTAGGTCTTCTCCATCTGTGATAGTTCTGGTTAACTTTTTTTTTACCTCGACATAATGAGACAAGTAGTAATTTATTCTCTCATCATTGTTGTCAGATATAGTTATTGTAAAAACCAGTCCTGCATTTAAAGTATAATCATTGCTTAAGAACATTAGAAAAAATTAAAATATCACTAATGTTTAAGGTGACATTTAAATTATAAATAAATTGTATCTAGCTGCACACGATCTAAGATGTGTTCAAAGTCAATTGTTGTATCATTCCATGATCCCCTAGTGGTTGGAATGAATCACTAGTCTCAATAGGTATCAAGGGTTTATAATACTATTTGTCAACCCATTCTTTTGACTCACATTCATTCCAATAAAATTTCATATAATGTGAACAAAAACAAGCCATATCCCTAGTATAAATATAGTCCATGAATTAGGATTTGAGCTTCGAATTGAGTGGAAATCATTTGATCCAATTATTTTAATGTAATTTGTTGGTTCCCAGATGTACACCTCTATTGTTCAACCTTACACACTTGAAGAGGATGGAAAGCAAAGATGAGAAACCCACTAGTATGTCATTATAACCAGGGAAGGGTTTAACATCTAAAGTGTACTGAATGGAGAAAATGACTGGGAGGCACCTACAGAGGGTATGGTTAGCTCCCTGATACTTTTGGCTCTGCCTGAACCAAGGTGAGAGGACCTACTGAAGTAGCTTGCTCACATGAAGGATTTTTACACTTCAATCTCCATAAGGATTATTGGTATGAAAAGATAAATATGACCAAAGCATAACCAAATTTGTACACTTTACCAGTGAAGGGTTGTCATGCGAAATACACAAATGTTTTACATCATATACAAGCTACTGAAGATAGATGATAGTGTGGTTGCAATCTCCATTTTGACAACTATTTTGAACAACAGGGAATAAATGAGAGTTACAACACTAGAATTTAAAGCATACATAGTGAACACATTTCAAATCATGCAAGGTCTTATGCATCTACAAGGCAAACAACACTTGTACTATGAAAATAGTGTGTTGTATATAGGGTAAGACAGGGTAAAACCAGATTTATTTGAATTATGGACAAAGTTATGGACAGTTAGCAAATGAACATGAAGAATTTCACAGAATAGCTACATTATTTTCATTAAGTGCACTCAAAAAAAGATAAAATGAAATCATGCACAAATGATGCTCAAAAGTTTACAAACAATGCTACCAATATCCTTTCAAGAATTCCCTCCAACTGAATCCATGTGCCTAGGACTACCCTTAAAAGACTATCAACACCCTATTTCCAAATCTAAAAGCAGAAAGGATTTTATACTCTGGATATAAACTCTAAATGGTTACCATAAAGAAGAGTACATCAGATAACCAATCTAGAAAGCATGTAAAACAAAACATTGTACTTCAATAGATGGAAGGAACAAGAAACCATGAATAAATTCCATTAGTCAACTAAATCAAAGTTGTATACAACACGTCTCAAAATTTACATAACATAGCACTATGTGAAAGAAATATTAACAAGGAGACATTATGGATGCTCTCAAAGCTTGTCAGTGATTTTACAATTGAAATTTATTTGGCACTATAAATATCACACAAGAAATCTTCTAAGATATAGCTTTAGACTCAAAAATTAACCGACCATCATATAGGGACAGACCCCTTTTACTTATACAATTGTTTAGTTATGCTTAGCATATTATTGAAAGATGCTCCAACTGGAAAATTCTTTGTGAGCCTGAAGCCTGACATATGTTGTAACAAATATGATTCCTCGGACTATGCTCATGCTTCCAAGATGATAACGAGCTTGATTTTATACTGCGACTGAATATTTTTAGTTATACATGTGGAGAGCAATCCCGTAATAGGCAAAAACAAACTTTTGTCTTCTTTCACAATAAACAAAAATGTCCCTTTTCTATACACATGATTATTCAAACTAACTTTGAAAGGGACATGCCACTAATGGGCAGGGTATAATAAAGTCTCGGTGGGAAATGAGAAAAAAGAAGAAAGGGAAAGGAGTGGTGCCAATCGAGAAGAAACCAAAATACTTAGTCAAGCTCCATAATCAACGTTGATAACCGAACCCTTCGCCAACTTCTTCTTGTAATTGGCACATCTGTCAATCATGGATATGATGTCCTTTCGATTTGGGCCTACTTGGTATTTGAACTTGGCATTATATTCCTCAAGACAGGTGGTGACCTTCTGAAGCATGGCCTGCTTACACCCAATGAGTGTTTTGAGCTGGTCACAATCCTTCTCAAGTGCCACTATTTTATCTTATGGGCATCAAAGGCTACTTGAGGTGCATCAATGACGCTTTTTAGAGCATTGAGTATTTCTTCTTCCATCTAATCAAAGATGCCCTCCTTGAGCATTATCAACCAATGCTTCACTGTTAATTGATATTCCCTGGGCCTTTTGTGATCATCAGAAGTGATGATCTTCTCCACCATTAAAGTGTCTATGCCCATGTTGCATATTTTATCCACCTTGGGTTGGATCTTTTCCCAATTCTTTATATCTACATTGTAAGCAGACATATGGGTGTTTTATTCTCCCTATTTATCCATTATGTCATCTAAACATTATAATGTTGAATGGATAATTTCTTTGGCCTTGGTGCTCAAATCTTCTTGCCATTCTTTAGTTACCCACCCTATGGATTTCAACTCATCAACTCGGCCGAAATTTAGTGATCCCATGGGGAAGAGAGGAAGGTCTGGAGCCTTAATGGCATTCGGAGTTATTACTTTTGGCTCACTTAATAAATTCTGCAAGTATTAGATCATACCCTGATTTTCAGCCTTTAATTCTTCCATGGTGGCTTTATCTTTATCCATCCTTTGTGCCAACATGTTAGCCAAGACTTGTGAGCTGTGCTTCAGATCCTTTCATGATGGTACCCTAAGATTATAACTATAAATGGAGTAACTTTCTAGGGGAGTATCTTTCTTCAATGTATCAGGTGGAGGGACAGCTACCTCAATATTCCTTTCTCTCATGGCAATGTAGGTGGTTTTGGAATGTGTTTTGGCCTTCTTAGGGGGCTTGGACTTATGCTTTTGAATGATCTTTGTTACATTAATGCCCCCTATCTTGCTCATAATATCTTCTCTTTTACTTGCTCTATGACCCAAAGAAGAGGCCTGGTTTGAAATCCCATCAAGGTTGTAGACATTGTAGATAGCCTTAAGACATTGAAGGGTGGTGTCAATGATGAGCTATTTGTAGGGAGCATCACAGATATGGGTTGTGGGTTCAATACAAATTGTTTAATGTCTTCATCACTTTCCTGATCTTTGCCACCCCTCTCCACTCCATGCTTCTTTTCCAAGTCTATCTTTATTTTTTCCAAAATTTTGAAATCTGACCTAGGTTGATGAGACTTATCGAGCAACTTCTCAATTGAACTTCTTTATTCAACTGACTGGCTAGAAGGTTGCACAGCCACTTCACCTTCTTTGTTTGTCTGGGCTTCATTCATGGATGAGGCTATGGTGATGTCCTTGTTGCCTTCAAGAAACTCTTTACCATCATGGGCTCAGGCACCTTATTATGAACTGGGTCATAGACCCTAATGTGAGGGAGAATACTTCGTGGAACTTCAATGGAAGTGAATCCTTCTGAAACTTCCTCCCCAACATCTTTATTGAAAACACCCACTTCTTTATCGACTATGGGAGGGATGGGGGTACCCATTTGTAGGCTTACTCCCCCACCTTCCTCTATGTTCATCTTCTCTTCTGGTGCCAAACTTGACACCTCTGGATTGGAAGGAATGCCTCATGATGCATTTCGAAACTGTTGTGAGCCTTCATGCTCAATTGTCACCTCAAAAATGGTGACATTTTGAATTTTTTCTTTAGGGCCTTCTTCATCTTTATCCTTAGTCTTATTTGATTTTTCAACTCCACCATGGTCATCCTGGCCTATTGGTTGGGTGATGACATTATCGATGAATGTCTTTGTCTCTAGAGAAATAGTCTTCTTTTTTAGAGCGGCCTAAGCTTGTATGGCTGCTTCAACACCAACCTTTACAACATCATCAAAAAACAAAGGGTCATTTTAAGTTAGGACACCTTCGTCATAATTTTTACTTTTTACCACTGATGGTCTTTTTGTAAGCAAACCCATTGTCAGAACCTTTACTAGGGTTTGGAGCCTTACACTGTGAGTCCTTTGCCCAATCTTCACTTGAGGAGTGAAGGCACACTGTCTCTTCATTACTTTAGTAATGGGTCTACCCTCATATGAATCCTCCTCATCACTCATATCCCTTATCTTTTAGGCATACGAGGTTTGTTCCTCCCTTATCTTCACAGGGACTTATTTGGACAGTGGGTCTTTTAATACAACCTCCTTCTTCATAGGCAACTTACTTAGAGGTTTTAGAGCCTTCTTGACTCTTTTATGCTTTGGTTGCTCCCCTTGGTCCTCACCTCATCTCTTTCTTGAATATATTATCATGAGAGGATCAACTACTGCTTGTTGAGCAGGTGGAGCATGTGGGAGTGTAGCTGGGCTATCCATAGGAATGGTCGCTAGAATGGTTGGTACTGCTAGGGCTCACTTTCCTGAAATGGATATGGAGGTGGTACAAGCCAACGTATCTTCCCTCATAAGAATCTTATCCCAATTTTCTGCTAAGCTTATTATCTTTGAAAAGGATAACCCAACCTTGAATCGTGTCGTTGTTATCTTCTCCACATCCACCAGTTTGGTGAACTCAGTATCCCCAAGCTTGTGTTTGCCCTTACCTATTAAGGTTGATGATGGAGCTACAGGATCACCACTATATTTTGGGATAAAATCCTTTGGCGCTTTAACCTTCCTCAGATCTTGAAGGGCAGGGGAGTCATATGCACCATGTTTGACCCCATGCTCCTTAAGCCATCTAAAGGTTCTCGTCATGATTCACATTGATCTCCGAGAGATGGAATCATCCTCTTGAACACTAAAATATGGCTGGGAGATGGGTTGGGCTTTAATGTTGTTTGTGTTGTACAGTGAAGACAATGTCAATTTGTCATCTTCCATGTCTTTGGGGATGGGAGCAATGTTATATGTTATAACTTCCTGTACTGTCAGCCTCATAAATTCCCATTTTTGAACATCTTCACTGGTGCAATCGAACCAAATGTCTTCATAATGTGATTGATGCAATATCACATTAGTATCCATATTTATCAACCACCTAATATCATAATTAGGTCAGGGTGGCATCTTATAGATTGCATATAGGGCCATCTCTTGCTCCAACCCCTTTGCCTTGGCAACTGAAGGACATGAATATTACCCTATTACCACAAGAAATTTGAAAGGATTGTCAATATTTTTGGTTACAATCATTTCATGTGGTGGCACCATTTTTCAGCTCAACGCCATCACTGCCAACTTATCATCCAAGTATCTTGGCAGTTTGTGTGGGCATCCTAAGTAATTGTGCACCTTGATGTATGTGAATGTTTTGAATTGTATGTAAGTGGTGCCATATTTTTCAATTACTTGTTTGGCTATCACGGAAATCCTATTGAGGATTCTCAAAGGGAAGAAGACACTCATCTTTATGTTAAATAAGTAGTTGTAAACTCTACAAAAGTTCCTCTTGAACCCCTCCATAGTGATTTTTGGATATATTTCATATATCCTCATTTCGTTGAGGTTCCTTGTGAGCCTTTAGAATGTCATGTTGTGTACCATAATGTACATCAAATAAGAATACATGTAGAATGTACCTAATAATACCTCCTTAGAAAGAATAGCAACTTGGAGTTGCATCATTTACCCATGTAGATTGTCACTGAGTATGGTCACCTAGTCTAGCTTTTTCTTTCCTTCCAACACACAAATCATGATCAGAAACATCCATGGTTCAAATTTTTATGCAGTAGGCACCCTATAGATCATGGTAGTCATGGCAATAACATACAGGGGTAATTCATTAAATTCTACTAGTTTTAAATTCTTGGCCATTCTTGAGACCTTTTGACTCTTCTTGACTAGCAAACAAGAATTGACAATATCCTAGATTGCCTCTTCATCCTTTTCCACATACTCTGGCATTCCTCCAAGGTGAGTGTAATGCTCTCTAGCTAGGGGGAATTCTTAGCATGGTACTGAGGGCCAAAGGGGTGAAGGAACACACAACCAAATGACCACCATCAACAACGGTCCTAGTGTCTGGTTTGTATGTTTGAGCACACGCAATAATGAGTTCTAGGTATGGAACATCCAGGGGGAATGTTGCTGCAAGTGCAACATAACTCATGCCAATATTGGCAACTACTTGGGGGGCTTGACTATTATAATACATTCAATAGGGACCCAAAATCTAACCCCATAACATATGTATGCCTAATCAAATCCAAAATTGAAACAATATTTCCCTTTATCGAGGTTGAAAATGCCACCATCTTCTCCTAGCTCTCTAGTGCAATATATTAATACCAGAAAAAAAATTCACTCGAAAAACCCTCAAGCTACCTCTTGACTCCTCTCAGAGAACATAACACAAGGAGTAAATGGGAAACTTACTATTTAATATGGCTGACCACATACACTAGAATCTAAAAGTCTATGAAGAACTTGTTGTAACCATGTTCCTGCATTGCACTGAGCTAGGGCACACAAATAACTAAAAGGCATAAATGCAAGATCTAAATGCAAAGGGTAATTTTAGAATGAAGACAAATACCTAAGTTATAATCCCTTGAATTTCAAGATTAGGGTTACCATTAATGCTCCAAATCCTAATAGCTAATTATCAACCTCTCATTAATTACTTCAAACCTCATTCAAAAAAGAGGAAAAATACAAATGTTTCCTTCTATGCCAAGTAGTCCTCCTTACAACACGTGGAGTCATACAAGTGGAGGATACATCATGATACCTTTTTGGGTCTTAGGAATTTCTACACCACTTCACTTGTTATTTTCCACTGGCGTAGTGATGTGATATGCCTTGAGTTCCTCATGGGAGGTAAGAACGCCATGCGTCATAATTCATCTTTGTAAATTTGAGTGTTCAGGCCTTCGAGTATCTTTTGAATTTTTTCCACTAAGAGGTAAGTGGGGAAATCTTCAGAAAGGGATCAAAACTGATAAAAACCTGAGGAGCCACCACATGGCATCACTTTTTCTTGCAAGTTCAGATATTCAGGCCCTAGGGAATTTAAGCACCTTGCCCACCAAAAAGGGAAGTGGGGTAATTTTCAAGAAAGGCCCAAAATATCCAAAGCCCCAAGAATCTACCACGTGTCCAACTTAGATGTGGGCTTGAAATATTGGCCATTTTTTACCTTTTGCACTAGCTTTTTCATTCAAGGAAAGGTACAAGATCCCTCCAACCGCTATAAATTCTCTTAGAAGACCCCCAAGATAAACATGTGTCCTTCATTCAGTGCATCGGGGAATTTCTCACCTTAATCATCAAAACACATTAAGTGTAACTTGATAATTTCATTCGGGGCCCCAAAACTTCCCTCTTAGAACATAATGCAACAAATACATGCATAAAGAAAGGCTTGACTATACTTTTATCTTATCAATGCGAATTTTCATGCCACGAGATCTTTAATCAACCTTCACAATTTCTTTGTAGTTATTGAGAGTTCCCTCTATCTTCATAAAGTGCCCCTCAGGAGTTATGCAAAGAGTGGAGGAATACTCCCACTCATGAAAGCGAGACAAAGAACACAACTAAGTGTAAACATGTACTTTGATCTTCTGAAGTATGGGAATAAGCAGCTAAAACATTGACATTCATTCAGTTTGGGCATGTAAATTTTACTAACAAGGGCTTAATTGCTCCAGTACAATTTTGGGCACTAACATAGGCTCTTGTTCGAGGACAAGTACCCCCAGTGGGTACACAAAGAACACCAAACCAGTCGCCTATCCACTGGGCCACGGAGTTAAAGGAAACAACAACAAAGGAAAAGGAGAGACATAAACTATACAAACCTAAACCACATCAAGATCACAAAGACAAAGAGGATAACACACTATATACATTTTCACAAAGGCAGTCATGGACTCAATCTAGGAAATGATTGAGGTGTCTGCCATTAACTAGCAGTTCTAAAATTTATCCATCAATATCTTTGAGATAGAATGTATGGTTCCCTATTTGATAATCAATGGTGTAAGGACCCATCCATAGGGAATCAAATTTGTCATGCTTTCCCTTGTCCTCATGCCTGCTATCCCAGAGTAGAACTAAATCACCAACCTGAAAAGCTCTTGGGTTGACTTTGTTGTCAAAGATCCTTTTGAGATGTTCCTTGAACTCTATATGCCTCTCATGGGCTTATCTATGAGACTCATCAAGCTCAATGATTTGGTCAATCTTTTCTTCATAGTGGTTCATTTCTTCTTCATTCTCCGTTATTTATTACATGAATTGGTAAGTGGGTGAATGTAGATTCAAAGGTAAAATAGCTTGAGTTCCATAAACAAGCTCAAAGGGGCTTTTCCTAGTAGATCTCTTTAGAGTTAGCCTATCTACCCAGACAACAAACTTCAACTATTCACCCCATTTTCTTTTGTTAGCATCCAAAGTCCTTTTGATGATCTTTAACAAATTCTTATTACTAGACTTAGCCTGCCCATTTCCTTGTGGATTATGATTGGAGGCATACGCTATATCAATCCCATAATCTTCATACAATGCACTTAGTTGTTTGGTGTTTTGGTCTAATTTTTATTTTTTTTAAGTGTGAAAAGAAGAAACTAATTAAGAAGGGTATGTATAAAAATACCTATTGAATGCGCACGTGTTGAATCCAAAATTTATGAGAACTCCTCTTTGGCTAGGGAAGAATGACCTGCAATAAGAAAGCACTACCACAAAAGTTGTTGGTTAGACAAGTAGCTGGGTGGATTGCCTAACATGAGCTAGATCATAGAAGTGAGAGCTTTCTAGGAGACTGTCAATCCACCTTCTTTAAAACACTTAAGTGGAAATGATAAAAGAAATATATTTTCCTTAAATGACTATAAAATTAAAATAAAATATAGTAAATGATAGTAAATTAATTGAAAAAATTAGATGCTTTACTAAGTTAACCAAAATGAAGCAACTAGTTTGATTATACTAATGTTGAAAATTGGTTAAGGCAAGGTTGTGGTTTTGGGTTTTGTAATTTGATAAGGGTCAAAAGAATAGTTTGGTTGGGGTTGATTGAGATAATAAAATGAGAGGGATAGATTATTGTAAAGGATA
The DNA here is from genome assembly GCA_037957365.1 of Torreya grandis. NCBI lineage: Eukaryota > Viridiplantae > Streptophyta > Pinopsida > Cupressales > Taxaceae > Torreya > Torreya grandis. Next base: position 613,701 of record JARHVA010002303.1, on the reverse strand, counting down.
AAACAAGTAACTAGGGTAGCAAAAGGATGAGGAGCTAAAGAGGGTGAAGGTGGTAAAGGTGCAAAGAGGGCAAATGAGGTAAATGGGATTACAATGGAAAAGGTGGTAAAGAAGTTCAATAGATTAAGATGGCAAGTAGATTAAGGGGTAGAGGTTAAGGTAATTAAGGGAAGGACTTAAGTAAATGACTGAAATAAATAAAACCAAATAAAGTTACTTTGAGGCTTGTTGATGTGCTTGATGTTGTTGATGATGTGATGAAGGAATCTCGTGGCAATTTCGACAGAGCTTCATTGTTTTGAATTCTTATTTTTCAAGATGTGTATGACCTCCAAAATTATGACCTCCTTCAAGAAACCTACAACAAGATGTTAATAACCAAATACTAACTTCCAACTTAACCTTGGGTGAAGGAGAGGGGGTATTTATAGCATTTGTTGTCAAGAACCATGTTAAAAGAGGGAATAGTAGAAGTATGGCACCATTTCCCATGTGTTGCATGAATGAGTCAAAGATGAGGTTGTTGGAGATTCCCATTTGGGTTGGTGAGTTTCCCACCTTGCACATGAGTCGGATTTTGAATGGAAATCAGGCACAAGGGTCTAAATGAGGCTAAATACTTTTCACCACCCTTTCTTGTCTTCATCCAAACACTTAAAAATATGGCACACAAAATGTGGCACCATTTTTCATGTGATGCATGAATGAGTCAAAGATAAGATTGGTGGGGATTCCCATTTGGGTTGGTGAGTCTCCCATTTGGGTTAAAAATCCAAAAATGGGTGCTCTTTGTCTTTCTCAAAGCACTAAAGAGGTAGGTATCTCATTCTAAAGGCCACTTTCATTTGTGAAAGCAAAATACATGTTGAATAATGACCCATTAAGGGGAAATTCGCCATATTTTAAGGGGGGGCCTTGTGATGTTTAAATCAGGTCATTAAGCACCTTGGAAAAGGGTCCCAATTGGGGTATGATGTCGCATATCAAACCACCTCACTTCTAAGCCATGTTACTTGCCATATCACCTTCCATGTCATTTGTCATGTCATCATAAATAGTGATAGTGGGTCACACAGTGAAGAGTGATAGTGAATATTACTTTCAAATAGTATTTTTAAATAAGAGAATAGTGATTTGGTTAGGTTAAGAAGAGTTGGTTAAGGGTTAAGAAGGTTTAGGGGGTTTTTAAGGGGTTTCGAGGCATTTAGTCATCAAAAATTGTAAGTGCACAGTTTTCTAGTGTCTACATTTGGCTCTAAAACACAGAATTACCACACACGATTTTGACCAGAAGTCCAAATCAATAAATCACATTATTCAACAGGAAATCAATGACCACCTAGTGGGTTGATCTTTTAGTGGGGATTTCTTCAACCCATTTTGTGAAGTAGTCGGTAGCCACTAGGATCCATTTGTGACCAGAACTTGAAGCATCTAATATTTCACCCATAAATCCATCCCCCATTGCTTGAAAGGTCCTTCAACAGAGACCAGCTGCAAGGGAAGTGATTTGGATGCTTTCATTCTTCTAGAGAATCATTGGCACTCTTCACATCTTCTTACCATGGTAACAACATATTTGAATAATATGAGCCACCAATACCCGACCCTTAGAATCTTATGTGCAGTGACTTTAGAAGCAAAGTGACCACCACACACACCACTATAGAATTCTGTAATCATTAAAGGAATCTCATTTTCCACTAAACATCTCAATAAAACACCATTTGGGTTCCTCCAAGCTAGGTCATCTCTTAATAGAAGATACTTTTGAGATACCAACTTCAATGTCCTCCTTTGATTTTTACCTAAATGGGAGGGACAATTCTAAGTCTTCAAATAATAGACTATGACAATTCAGTCTTCAAATAATAGACTATATCTTTGTACCATGGAGAATGGCTATACTTAGATTCAGGGTCATTAACCACCCTTTCTACATTATTTACTTCCATAGCCTGTAATTTATTTCAATCATTAGCTTGGTCGGACCCATGCCTCTAACCAACTTAGTAGTTTGTATCTCCAGGTCATATATTTGAAGTTTGTTGACCCATCAACACCTTTTGTCAGTAGATTTATTTTGAGTTAATATGTCCTTCACCATAGTGTGAGGAACATAGGCTACAATCTTTGAACTAAAAATGTAAGCTCTGAACTGCTTGACAACCTTTAAAAGAGCAAAGGCTTGCTTCTCCATTATGGTATATCTTAACTCGGATCTTTGTAATGCCTTACTAAAGAAGGCAATACGTTGCTTATGACCTTCATCATTCTTTTGTAGCATCACTATGGCAATAGTATGTGTAGAAGCAAATGAAAAGATTTGAAAATCTTTTCTATAATCCAGAGTAGCAAGCACCGGGGCAATTTTCAAAGCTACCTTGATATCTTAAAATGACTAGGTGGCCTTCTCCTCCCACTTTATAGTTTGATCTTTCTTCAACATTGAGGTGATAGGCAAAGTAATCCCTGCAAAGTTGGAAACAAACCTCCTAACAAAATTAATCTGGCCAAAGAAGGATTGAATACCTTTTGTAGCATGTGGGATGGGTACTTTGTCAATGGCCTCCACCCTTTCAAGGTCTATCATGACACCTTGTTAAGATACAATGTGTCCCAATAGCTTTGCCTTATGCACTCCAAAGTGGCATTTTTTGGGATTGAGGGAAACCCCAAACTCCTTGCATCTGATACGCATTTTTTCCAAATGTGTCAAGTGATCAGTTCTCTTATTGGAGTACACTGTAACATCATCCTAGTATATAGCAATGAATTGATTAATTAATCTGGCAAAAGCTACATCCATTGTTTTTTGAAAAGTGGCACCTACATTCATCAAACCAAAAGGCATTCAGACATATACATAAGTGCCTCGCAGGGTAGTGAAAGTAGTCTTGGACCTTTCAAACTCCTTTACTACCACCTAGTTATAACCAGAAAAGCCATACAAAGTTGACAATAGTTCAGATCCGGTGACATCTTGGAGCATGTTGTCCATGTTAGGTAATGGGTAATTGTCCTTCATTGAAACATTGTTTAAGTTCCAAAAATCAATGCAGATCCGGATGTCTCTATTTTTCTTTCTGATAGGGACTAAGTTTGCCACCCACAATGAATACCTAATGGGTTGAATGATCCCACCATCTCTTAATTTTTTCAATTTTTCTTGCATCTTAGTGGCTAAGATGGGATTGAAGGCCTGCTATTTTTGGTGGAATGGTTTTGCATCAGGGTAGAGGGGAATAACATGCTGGAAAAAGTCTTCCCTATAAGCTTTCAACTCTCAATATGACCATGCTAGGCAATCTTGGTACCTTTTTAATAGCATGATGAATGCTTCCCTTTCTTTCTTGCTCAGGTGGGTGTTGAGCCAAATCTTCCTCGGATTTTATTTTGTCCCAATATTAATCTCAGTCACATCCTTTGATATAAAAAATATTTCTAGATTTGACTCTGTCAACTCCATCAAAGGATGCTTCTAGACTAAGCAATCCTCCAGGGATAGTATTAGTGTTTAACTAGATTATTTCCTTTCCATATAAGGTTTATTTTCCATCACAGATCTATACCATAGAGTCCCAATCTATGATGGTTCCTTCAAACTCATCTACACAGCACAAAAATCTTCTTATTTGATCATCATTGTCAAAGATTTTCCAATGATCGATGTTATCTAGGATAGAAGGTCTTACCAGTATCTCGACCTCATACTCACAAGAAGGATTTACACTCTTGACCTTAAATTCTACAGCCTTTTTCGCAAGTGTATTTACCATATGATTAAAATCTCGAGCATGTTATTCAATATCGAAGGCATCGAACCATTCCAAGTAGTCCCATACAACGTTTCGGTACCGCTTCAATCTTTTCTGCTTCGTGGCATAAACAACCAAGACCTATTTCACCACTAGCTCCAAATCGCCCTTAACTAGCAATCTTTTGAATCTGTGTTCATAGACGATCTGAAGGCCAATCATGACTGCTTCATATTACACAATATTGTTTGTGCACTCAAAAGACAATTGGAAAGAGTACCTATAAACTTGGCTGTCAGGGGTATAGAAGACAACCCCATCCCTATTTTTGATTTTTAAACAGGTTTCATCAAAATGCATGGTCTAAATGGAGTCTTCATCCTCAATACTAGATTCTGGAGGCAGTTCTATGTAGTCAACATTTCTTACAAAATTCCCAATGTCTGTATCCACATACAGCACCTCATTTAGTTGGTACTTAGGATATTTTAAAACATGAAAAATTTACGGCTCTCAGTTTATGCGAACCATTTTCCCATCCAAAGGAATATTAGCATAGGACAAATTCATCTGAACACTACCCCCAATAATAGCGGCCCATTTTTTGGACAACATACCCCACTTCGGTGGATAATCTATAACAACGACGTCCATACTCAAGAATTTACAAGGGTATTGCACAAGTTGCACCACCAATATTTTGACCATGCCAACAACATGTACTTCTTTGGAGTCCATGGTGAGGCATAATCCATATGTTTCAGTTATCTTTATGCAAAGTTCATTTAGCACAACTAGTGGTATGATATTACAGGATGCACCGGAGTCAAACATGCAGTTATGGATAATTAATCCATTAATTAATAGGGTGATATAGAACGAGTCAACATCCATCTAACTCTCTACCAATGTTGTTCCCAAATATACCTCTAAGTGATGCTTAGAAGATCCCAAAGTGTTTTCACCTTCCAAAAGGAGAGCGAGAGGAGGCTTAGCTTCAACAATTTTATTGGCAGTGATTTTCTTTGTGAATCCCAAATACTCAAAAGCTCTTTTCCTATGCTCTGGAATTCTAAGAAATTCCACAAAGGTTATTGTGACCTTTAGTTGATTTAACACATGGGCTACATCACAAATATTATATTTGGGCAGAGGAGTGTTAGCAGGTAACTCCTAACATTTTCATTTAGGATACATCCTTCAAGAGTCAAGGGAACAGAAGTAGGAGAACTAGCATTCTTGACTTCACTTTTCAAGGGAGGCTTCCTAAGTTCATCCTTCTTGGGAATGCTAGATAACAAGGGAGTTCAATTCTTAGCTTGTGTACTTTTTGGTTTGACATTGTAGGGTGTAAAACTAGGCTTAGTGAAAGCCTAGACCTCTTGACTTCTTTTGGTTTCCTTTTCTTTAGTTTCTGCTTTAGAAGCAAAAGAGTCTTTTCCTTTCGGAGGAGTATTTTGGTATTTACTTCTCAAATTGTACTCCTCTTGGACAATTTTTGCGTGGATCAACAATTTTTGGTCTTCAACTGACGGGGGAGAATCTCCATATTTTTCTTTCATCATTGATCTCAGAAACTCAAAATCATGAATAGGTAACTCATATTCATGCATCATGTTTATTTCACAAACAAAATCCAGAGATGGGACCATCACCCTTTCACATGCTCTCCAGAATGCTTGACCAATGGTATCACCCATTAGCTTCATTGATGGAGAATTAACCATCACATCTAGTTCATCAAATTATAAAGTAAAATTTTCATATGTTGGGGTATCTTCACAATAAGGGGCAATTAAGGCACTCACAGCTTCTTTTTTGAAAGTGTAACTCTCTATTTCTTGAAAGTCAACAATGTAGATATCATCTTCATTGGATGCAGTTTCAAAGCCCCTTGCATCTTGACCACCATCACCAGTTGTGCTACAAGGGGAATGAGGGAGGAAACATTTATCACACCAGTAGATGTCGCAATCGACTGTGTTGATCTTTGCAGCTAACAGATCTGGTACTTCCCTTCCACTTCCCTGGTTTTGGTTTCTTTCATGTTTGTCATCCCTTGCTAGCCCCTTTCCCTTGTCATTATTCTTGGCTTGGAAAAGTGGCCTGCTTTGACCCTGATCTCGAAGATGATTCTTTTCATCTCTCTTATGATCTCTCCTATCCTCATGGTTAGAAGAACCTTGAGACAACCCATTTTCAGCTTTAGCCAACTTGTAAGAGACCTCTTTCATAGCGGTAGCCAAATTTTTCACCCTTTCCTCTAGGTCCACGCTCTTGTGGGGGGCCTGAGGCCTTTGAGGATTTACCAACTTGATACCGGCCCTCTTGTTTAAAGGCTTACCCACGGCCTTGATATTGTTTTCTATTTGGATAGCCAAATCGAAAGCCATCCTTAGAATTTTAGGAGCCTTATCTTTGAGATAATAGGTTGCTTTCTTGTCAAATGCGTCATAATACTTAATCAAAAAAGTAGCACCACTGGGTCTAATGTCTTCTGGTATCCTTCTCAACACCTTACTGAATCTATAATTGAAATCCTTCACACACTCGTTAGGATTCTTCTTGAGGTTCTCAAACTCAACAAGTAAGAATCTAGGGTCAAAGCTTTCACCATATTGCATCTTAAATGCATCAATCATAGCTTGACATGTGTCTATGGATCCATCGGGGAGGGATTTGAACCACTTTTGAGACTCATCTTCAAGTGTGTTCACAAAATTTTTTATGCATACATCTTCAAGATCTATTTCAGGATCTTCAATGGCATTTAAGAAGGCTTTCAAATGGTGTTCCTTGGATACTACATTGTTCCCCTAAAACTTAGGTAACACATTTCTAATCTTTACAAGGACCTCATTGGGGAAACCAAGCATACCATTAAATTTAATATGTTTAAATATCGGGATCATAAATAGCCTACGTCTATTAGCTAGACCTTGATCGTCTTCTCCATCATTGTCATTGTCCACATTAAACATCCTCTTTCTCAGGTCACGGTCTCCCATTTTTGAATCTAAAGATGAAGCTGAACTAGGAGATGGTTGAGAATGGATACTGTGAGGACTCGAAGGAGGAGACATAGAGTGAATCCTTATGGCCCAACGGGAAGAGAAAGATTTCTTTGCAGAGGAGCTTGACTTGCAAGGAGCTCTGATTTCTCTAACACGCTCTAGTATCCTTCAACCAAAGGGATATTTGAGAAAAGAGGGTAACTATAGTGGGGGACAAACTGATCAGATCTTACTTGATTGCCTAAGCTTTGGCCTACAACAAGCTTCCACACTTATCTATTTCTAGATGGAACTTTTAACTCAGGGACAAGTTCTTTTGATGGATTCTTCTAAAAAGAAGATCTAGTACCCTCCAAATATGTCAACTTAAAGAGAACTCTTTAAAATAGAAAAGAGTATATATAGCAGACACTGATCTTTAAACCTTGATGTAATGGAGTCACCACTAGAAGCGAGACTTCTTGACCAGAATGAACAGAACTATTCATAGCAACTAATGCAATACTGACTCTCAAATACTAAAAACAACTTCAAGAATGTTGAACAATTTCTTGCAAAACAAGGGTGAACATTTCCAATGGAGTTACCAAGAAAAGATGCAAAGGCATCAATGAACCAAAGACGAACAACCCATTGTATTAATAGTAGAGAGTGAAATAAATAAAACACTTATAACTCCTCTCCAAGCATTCCCCGTAACAAGGGTAACACATATTCTCCTAGGCAATGGCACCAGAAAAGTGTTGGTTCTCGGTTGTACACCTCTATCATTCGACCTTGCACACTTGAAGAGGATGGAAAGCAAAGATGAGAAACCCACTAGTATGTCGTTATAGATGGGGAAGGGTTTAGTATCTAAAGTGGATTGAACAGAGAAAATCACTGGGAGGCACCAACAGAGGGTATGGTTAGCTCCCTACTACTTTTGGCTCTGCCTGAACCAAGATGAGAGGACCTATTGAGGTAGCTTGCTCACATGAAGGAGTTTTGCACTTCAATCTCTATGAGGATTATTGGTATGAAAAGAGAAATATGACCAAAGCATATCCAAATTTGTACACTTTACCTGTGAAGGGTTGTCGCACGAAATACACAAATTCTTTACATCATATACAAGCCACTAAAGGCAGATGATAGTGTGGTTGCAATCTCCATTTTGACAACTATTTCGAACAACATGGAATAAATGAGAGTTACAACATTGGAATTTAAAGCATACACAACGAACACATTTCAAATCATGCAAGTTCTTATGCATCTGCAAGGTAAACAACACTTGTAATATGCAAATAGTGTGTTGTCTACAGGGTGAGACAGGGTAAAACCAGATTTATTTGAATTATGGACAAATGTGTGGATGGTTAGCAAATGAGCACAAAGAAGTTCACAAAATAGCTACATTATTTTCATCAAAAAGTGTTTTTCACCTCAAAAAAAAGATAAAATGAAATGATGCACAAATGATCCTCAAAAGTTTACAAACAATGTTGCCAATATCCTTTCAAGAATTCCCTCCAATTGAATCCATGTGCCTAGGACTACCCTTAATAGACCATCAACACCCTATTTCCAAATCTCAAAGCATAAAGGATTTTATACTCTGGATATAAACTCTAAATGGCTACCATAAAGAAGAGTACATCAGATAACCAATCTACAAAGCATGTAAAACAAAGCATTGTACTTCAACATATGGAAGGAATAAAAAACCATTAACAAATTCCATTAGTCAACTAAATCAAAGCTGTATACAACATGTCTCTAAATTTACATAACACTATGTGAAAGAAATCTGTAACAAGGGAGACATTATGGATGCTCTCAAAGCTTGCCAATGATTTTACAATAGAAATCAATTTGTCACTAGAAACATCACACAAGGAGAACTCTTCTAAGATATAGCTTCAGACTCAAAGATTAACTGACTGATGTAAAGGGACAGACCCCCTTTACTTATACAATTGTTTAGCTATGCTTAGCATATCCCTGAAGATGCTCTAGTTGAAAAATCATTTTGTGGGCCTAGAGTGTGTCATATGTTGTAACAAATATGATTCCTCAGACTATGCTCGTGCTTCCGTGATGATAACGAACTTGATTATGTACTGTGACAGAACATTTTCAGTTATACACGTGGAGAGCAATCCCCTAAGAGGCAAAAACAAACTTTTGTCTTCTTGCACAATAAACAAAAACATCCATTTCCTATATATATGATTATTCAAACTTTGAAAGGGACGTGCCACTAACGAGCAGGGTACAATAGTTTCTCAACGGGAAATGAGAAAAAAGAAGAAAGGGAAGAAGAGGGAAGAAAAGGAAGGAGTGGTGCCAACCGGGAAGAAATCGAAATACTCTGTCAAGCTCTAGAATCAACATTGATAAATGAACCCTTCACCAACCTGTTCCTATAATTGGCACATATATCAGTCATGGAGGTGATATCCTTTTAATTCAGGGTTGCTTGGTATTTGAACTTGGTGTTATATTCCTCAAGCCAGGGGGTGACTTTCTAAAGCATGGCCTATTTATGCCTAATGAGTGCTTTGAATTGGTTACAATCCTTCTCAAGTGCCACCAACTGCCTTATCTTGTGGGCATCAAAGGTTCCTTGAGGTGCATCAATGAGGCTTTTCAGAGCATTGAGTATTGTTTCTTCCATCAAATCAAAGATGCCCTCATTGAGCATCATCAACCAATTCTTCACTGCTAATTGATATTCCCTGGGCCTTTTGTGATCATCAAAAGAGATGATCTTCTCTGCCATTAAAGTGTTTGTGCCCATGTTGCATATTTCATCCACCTTGGGTTGGATCTTTTCCCAATTCTTTATATCTACATTGTAAGTGGGAATCTAGGTGTTGTATTCCCCTTGTTTATCCACTACACCATCTAAAAATTCTAATGTTGAATGGATAATTTCTTTGGCCCTAGAACTCAAATCTTCTTACCATTCTTAAATTGCCCACCTTATGGATTTCAACTCATCAACTCGACTGAAATCTAATGATCCCATGAGGAAGAGAGGAAGTTTTGGAGCCTTAATGGCAGTCGGAGTTACTACCTTTAGCTCACTTAGTAACTTCTACAAGTACTAGATCATATGCTGATTTTCAGCCTTCAATTCTTCCATGGTGGCTTTATCTTTATCCATCCTTTGTGCCACCATGTTAGCCAAGACTTGTGAGTTGTGCTTCAGCTCCTTTCGTGATGGTTCCCCAAGATTATAACTATAGATGGAGTAACTTTCTGGGGAGCATCTTTCTTCAATGTATCAGGTAGAGGGATAACTACCTCAATATTCCCTTCTCCCGTCATAATGTAGGTGATTCTAGAATGTGTTTTAGTCTTTTTAGGGGGTTTGGCCTTAGGGTTCTGAATGATCTGCATTACATCAATGCCCCCTATCTTGCTCAGAATGTCTTCCTTCTCTTTTACTTGCTCTATGACCTAGAGAAGAGGCCTAGTTTGAAATCCAATTAAGGTTGTAGACAGTGTAGATGACCTTGAGAAAATGAGGGGTGGTGTCAATAATGAGCTATCCGTAGGGAGTGTCACAGGCTTGGGTTGTGGGCTCAATACAAATTTCTCAATGTCTTCATCACTTTCCTACTCTTTGCCACCCCTCTCCACTCCATGCTCCTTTTCTAAGTCTAGCTCTATTTGCTCCAAAACTTTGAACTCCAACCTGGGTTGATGAGACTCATAGAACAACTTCTCAACTGAACTTCCTTATTGAACTAACTAGCTAGAAGGTTGCGCAGCCGCTTCACCTTCTTTATTCACTTAGGCTTCAGTCATGGATGAGGTGATGTCCTTGTTGCCTTCAAGCAACTCTTCACCAGTCATGACCTCAGAAACCTTATTATGAATTGGGTCATGGACCCTGATGTGAGGGAGAATACTTTGTGGAACTTTAGTGGAAGTGAATCCTTCTGAAACTTCCTCCCCAACATCTTTATTGAAAACACCCACTTCTTTATCTATTTTTCTAGGGGTGGGGGTACCCATTTGCAAGCTTATTCCCCCACCTTCCTCTATGTTTGCCTTCTCTTTTGGTGCGATACTTAACACCTCTAGACTTAAAGGAACACCTCGTGGTGCATCTATAACTTGTTGTGAGCCTTCATGCTCAAACGCCACTTCAAAAATAGTGACATTTTGAATTTTTTGTTCAGGCCCTTCTTCAACTTTATCCTCAATCTTATTTGATTTTTCAACTCCACCCTAGTCATCCTAGCCTGCTGGTTGGGTGATGACATTGTCGATGAATGTCTCTGTCTCTGAAGAAATAGTCTCCTTTTCGAGAGGAGCTTGAGCTTGTATGGTTGCTTCAGCACCACCCTGTACAACATCATCAAAATACAAAGGGTCATCTAAGGTTAGGACACCTTCCTCATTACCTTTACTTTCTACCACTGAGGGTCCTTCTATAAGCAAACCCATTATCAAGACCTTTACTAGGGTTTTGGGCCTTTCCCTGTGAGTCCTTTGCCTAATCTTCACTTGAGGAGGAGTGAATGCACATTGTCTCTTCATTACTTCAGCAATGGGTCTACCCTCATCTGAATCCTCCTCATCACTCATATCCCTTATCCTTTAGGCATACGAGGCTTGGTCCTCCCTTCTCTTCATAGGGACTTAGTTGGACAATGGGTCTTTGAATACAACCTCCTTCTTCTTCATAGGTGACTTACTTGGAGGTTGTACAACCTTCTTGACTCTCTTCTGCTTTGGTTTCTCCCCTTGGTCCTCACCTCCTCTCTTTCTTGAATATATTATCGGGGGAGGATCAACTCCTGCTTGTTGAGTAGTTTGATCATGTGGGAGTGTAGCCGGGATGGCCATAGGAATGGCCGCTGGAATGGTTGGTACTGTTGGGGCTCTCTTTCCTGAAATGGATATGGGGGTGGTACTAGCCAACGTAACTTCCCCCGTAAGAATCTTATCCCATTTTTTAGCTAACGTTGTTATCTTTGAAAAGGATAACCCGACCTTGGATCATGCCATTGTTATCTTCTCCACATCCATCGGTTTAGTGAACTCAATATCCCCAAGCTTGTGTTTGCTTGCCCTTACTTGTTACAACTGATGATGGAGCTGCAGGGTCACCGTTGTATTCTAGGAGAAAAGCCTTGAACTCTTTAACCTTCCTCAGCTCTTGAAGGGCAGGGGAGTCATATGCACCAAGGTTGACCCTATGCTCCTTAAGCCATCTGAAGGTTCTCTTCATGATTCGCACTAATCTCTCAGGGATGGAATCATCCTCTTGAACACTAAAATATCATTGGGAGATGGGTTGGGCTTCAATGTTGTTTGTGTTGTATAGCAAAGACAATATCAGTTTGTCATCCACTGTGTCTTTGGGGATGAGAGCAATGTTGCATGCTATAACTTCCTGTACTGTCAGCGCCATAAATTCTCATTTTTAGACATCTTCAGTGGTGCAATCAGACCAAATGTCCTCATAATGTGATTGATGTAATATCACATTAGTAGCCATATTTATCAACCACCTAATATTGTAATTAGGTCAGTGTGGCATCTTATCGATTGCATATAGGCCCATCTCCTGCTCTAACCCCTTTGCCTTGGTAACTAAACGACATGAATAATACCCTATTACCACAGGAAATTTGAAAGGATTATTGATCTTCTTAGTTGTGATCATGTCGTGTGGTGGTGCCATTTGTCGTCTCAGCTCCATCACCGCCAACTTATCATCTAAGTATCTTGGCAGTTTGTGTGGGCATCCTGAGTAACCACTCACCCTGATGTATGTGAATGTTCTGAATTGTATGTAAGTGGTGCCATATTTTTCAATTACTTGTTTCGTTGTTGCAGACATCTTGTTGAGGCTTCTTAAAGGGAAGAAGATGCTCATCATTATGTGAAATAAGAAGTTGTAAAATCTATAGAAGTTCCTCTTGAACCCCTCCATAGTGATTTCTGGATATATTTCATATATCCTCATTCCATTGAGGTTACTTGTGAGCCCTTGGAATGTCTCGTTGTGTACCAGGCTATACATCAAATAAGAAGGCATGTAGAATGTACCTAAGAATGCCTCCTTAGAAATAATAGCAGCTTAGAGCTGCATCATCTGCTTATGCAGATTGTCACTGAGTATGGCCACCTAGTCTAGCTTTTTCTCTCCTTCCAACACACAAATCATGATTAGGAACATCCATGGTTCAAATTTTTCTATGGTAGACACCCGATAGATCCTGGCAGCCATAGCAATAACATATTGGGGTAATTCATTAAATTATGTCAGTTTCAAATTATTAGACATTTTGGAGACCTTTTGTCTCTTCTTGGCCAGTGAACAAGAATTGACAATATCCCAAGTTGCCTTATCATCCTTTTCCGTATACTCCTGACATTCCTCCAAGGTGAGTGTAATGCTCTCTAGTTGGGAGGGAATTTCGAGCATGGTACTGAGGGCCAAAGGGGTGAAGGAGCACACGACCGAATGCCCACCGTCAACACTGGTCCTAGTGTCTGGTTGGTATGCTCAAGCACATGCAATAATGAGTTTTGGGTATGGATCAATTAGGGGGATTGTTGCCGCAAGTGCAACATAACTCATGCCAATGTTGACAACTATTGGGGAAGGGGAGTGTGGGGGGTTCGGGGGGGCGAGGTGGAGGAGGCAGCCAACAGGTGGTGGCTTGACTATTGTAAGACATTAAATAGGGCCCCAAAATCTAACCCCATAACATTTGTATCCCAAATCGATTACAAAATTGAAACAATATTGCCCTTTATCGAGGTTAAAGATGCCGCCATCTTTCCCTAGCTCTCTAGTGCAATATCTTAAGACCAGACAAACTTTTCACTCAAACAACCCTCGAGCTACCTCTTGATTCCTCTCAAAGAACACACAAGGAGCAAATGGGAAACTTACTGTTTAATCTAGAGGGTTGCGCACACTGGAATCTGAAACTCTGTGAAGAATTCATTGTAACCACATTCTCACACCACACTCAGCGAGGGCACACAAATAACTAAAAGGCATAAACCCAAGCTATGAATGCAAAGGGTAATTTTAGAATAAAGACAAATACCTAAGTTGTAATCCCTTGTATTTCAAGATTAGGTTTATCATTAATGATTCAAAGCCCAATGGCTAATTATCAACCACTCTCATTAATTGCTTCAAACCTCATTCAAACAAGAAAGGGAAAATACAAATGTTTCCTTCTATGCTAGGTAATCCTCCTTAAAACACATGGAGTCATACAAGTGGAGGATACATCATGATACCTTTTCGGGTCTTTGGGGATTTCTACACCTCTTCACTTGTTATTTTCCACTAGTGTAGTGATGTGATATGCCTCGAGTTCCTCATGGGAGGTGAGAATGCCATGCGTTATAATTCATCTTTGTAAATTTGAGCATTTGGGTATCTTTTGAATTTTGCCCACCAAGAGGTAAGTGGGGCAATCTTCAGAAAGGGACCAAAACTGAGAAAACCCCGAGGAGCCGCCATGTGGCATCACTTTTTCTTGCAAGTTCAGATATTCGAGCCATGGGCACTTTAAGCACCTTACCCACCAAAAAGAGAAGGGAAATTTTAAATAAAGCCCTGAAATATCCAAAGCCTCGAGAATCTGCCATGTGTCCAACTTAGATGCGGGCTCGAACTCTTGGCCATTTTTTACCTTTTGCACTAGCTTTCTTCACTCAGGGAAAGGTAAAAAATCCCTCTGACCCCCGACAATTCTCTTAGAAGTCCCCCAAGATAAACACGTGTCCTTCATTCGGTGCATCGGTTAATTTCTCACCTTAATCATCAAAACACATTAAGTGTAACTTGGCAATTTCATTCGAGCTCCCAGAGCTTTCCTCTTAGAACATAATGCAACAAATCCATGCACAAAGAAAGGCTTGGCTATACTTTTATCTTATCAATGCAAATTTTCATGCCATGAGATCTTTAATCAACCTTCACAATTTCTTCAGAGTTATTGGGAGTGCCTCTATCTTTAGAAAGTGCCCCTCAGGGGTTCTGCAAAGAGTGGAGGAATACTCCCACTCGTCAAAGCAAGACAAAGGACACAACTAAGAGTAAACATGTACTTCGATCTTTCGAAGGACTGGAGCAAATGGCTAAAACATTGACATTCATTCAATTTGGACACGAGAATTTTACTTACATGGGCTCAATTGCTCTAGTTCAATTTTGGGCACTAACACAATCTTCATACATTGTCTTGTTTTATTCATTCATTAACCAAAAAAATCTCTACACATGAGAATATTTATCTGATCCATGAAATTTTTTTTCATTACATCAAATAACAATACTTCCAACATCGATCAAATCAACACAATCCTTGTGTTTTCCCTGTTATTTTTTAAGGGCTCTTTTCACATAGGCACATGCACCATCATGTTCCTATTTTATGTGTCTAGCCTCAAAGAAACTCCAAAAATGTTGAACCCCACTCTTCTTATTCATCATGCTTAACCAATAAAGCATTCGAAAATTCTTAAATTGTCCTACATAATTGCTTGACAAAATGTGGTGTGTATTGAACATGATTTATCTTGTATTCATATTTCTATAAAATATCTCAAAACAATCTTGGAGAAACTCTAGAGAATGTGATATGTAATTGTTCATATAAAAGTGATACTCTCTCAAAATCTTTCTATTGTCATTTGTGCTATCAAATGCATGTCTGACTATAATATGTGCAAAAATTTCAATTTGAATTGAATTATAGTACTGAGATTGAACATAATTATATGGTTGTAATATGTAGTTTTCAACAAAATCTACAACTGAAACAATGGTTCCAACTGAAAAGTTGTCGTTGCAAAAATTGAATTGATTATCTAACCATTTTTCTTAGTGTATGTCTTACATATTGGTAGATAATATTCTTTTTGAATGCAAATATGAAATCGGATAAAAATACTTGTGTCATAATCAACTCACATTTTGATGATTTTTTCTATCTTTTAATGCATACTTCATAAATTTGTACTTCTTAAAATCAACTAGTTGCTCCCCAAATTCATATGAAATTTCTTTGTATATACGATCTTTCAAATGTGACAAAATACAAGTGTTACAAATTTCATTTAAACATTCTTTGACAAAAAAATATCCCTCGAGACTTTGACAGAAAAGATTTGGGATTAACTCTTAATGTGTTAGGTGGAGAAGCCACCATACATTCTTGTATAATCTCATCATTATATAATGTACAATATATATGACAAAAAAATATCAAAATACATAACAAATTCAACATGGATCCTACAACACGTGGTATATGTTTGGATGATTTTAACATAGAAAAGCTTACACATCTCAGATGCCATTTCCCTAATTATAAATTGTCTATTAAAATTTTCAATAAACTTTTAATAAAATTATGTTTGTGACGTGTCTAAGAAATATTTTGCATGTGGATCATGGTTTTATAAACATTTTTTTTTTTAACATATTTTACACTAGTTGAGACCCTTATGTTGTCATGCCAAAAAAATTCAATTAAATGTATTGTTCCTTTAACTAATACCTTGTCCTCTCATGAGAGTGTACCACTAAATACCCAACAATCTTTGAGTAAAGGCTCTTTGAGGCTTGTTCTTTTTATGACAGTTACTATAGTTTTCCTATTCAAGTTCAAAGATATACTTGTTTGACTAAAAAATCGAGCTCTAGATGTTGACTTACTCACTATATATTCTATTATTACTTGTCTTGCCACATTACTATAATTTTTTTGAGTTTTATTATCTATTGAATCAAATACATTAAATATATTATTTATTATTGCATTATCTCTTTTTCTTTGTTGTCTGTTTTTTAACCCTAAATTATGGATCACAAGGCGTAATTTTTACATTTTTATCATTTGAACTAATAATTGACATCGTTTTGTACAGATTTTCTTCTCAAATGAATAGTCTCATACACATTGAACATGGTGTTGAGCTATTCTTGTTGGCAATTTATTTTTCATAGGTTTTAATATTTTCTCATTTATTTCAATCAAATACCTTTGTGTTCGATGCATTATCCTTGAAGGTGTGGGTTCACAAGCTACATTATTTATTAAATTGAATGGTGTTAGCACTTCAACCATAGAATGGATGTTCGAGTGTTGATTAACATTAAACTCTACAGATAAAGTTAATTCCTCTTCATTAGGAGAGATGAATTGAGATTATTACATGATGTTCACTATCATCATATTCAAAAACTTCATTATAGATGAATGTTTCATTATATTGTGTTTCTCAATGTGTTTCATCACTCAATACAAATTCATTAGTTATATGTTCTACATTTTGAATTTCAACATTCATCTAGAATTGATTAAGTTTTTTATATCTCATTTTAAAATATATCTTAATAAAATTCCATAAAATTGAGCATATTATTTTCTATTGAAATATTACTTGGTATGGTGGAAGTACTTTCACTTTGCCCAAAAGTTCTTATGGATGCTTTTCTATTTGCTGGTCTTTTTCTTGAATTCAATTTCGTCATTTATTAGCTCCTTTTGGTCTTTTACAATGACTCCCCGACTCCATGATTTATCTGTATGCTTTTAAGTCCAATTAAAATAAAAATAGAAGAATTTATAGTAATTAAGACAAATTCAATGAAGAATTTATGGACTGTTGATAGTAAAAGTCAAATTCCAAATTTGAAAAATGCAAAATGAATGAATAAAATTCATGGACAAATGAAAAAAATCTGTGGACTACAAAGGGCGTGTACCCTTTTAAAAAGCACACACCCTCTGGAAGTAGTTCCAAATGACACTTTGAATTTATGAAGGTTTTTTGGAAATATAGGATGTACGCCATATACAAAGGCCATACACTGTTCTATAAAGGGTGTACATGCTTTACAAATGGATGTATGCCCTTTGAAAGACTTTTGTTTTAATTTATTTAGTTTCCCTCCAAAACTAATTCGGATTTACGCTAGGGTGTCCAAACCTAGCCTAAAACCTGTAATGAATCAACTAACATGACTTTTAGGGAATTTAAATGTTTTTTCCATCTTCGCAGACACATCTGATTAAACATATTTCATTATTTACAAAAAAAAATATGTGTTTGTAGAGAAGAGTATGTAGTTTTGAATATATAACTTTTTAATGTTAAACTATTATTTTTAATCATTTCTTAATTTTTATACAAGATACCTCATTATAGTCTATACATATATAGTTACAAATACTTTTATAACTTTTTACAAAAGTTTATAAAACTTATATATCAACAATCTATACATCATTGGCTTTGCTTTGAAAAAAAATGAATTTCATAAATTGAAAGTTTGAAAGTTGTCTTCGTATACTTGCAGTTTCAATATTTCAGTGGTTGTGACTTGTAAAATTATTTTAAAAACACACTCACACACACACATATTTAAAAATTAAGAAAAAATATTCTCAACAATCTTCACATTTTCTCTATCAATATATAAAATTTCATACAAAAAATCATTCATTTCATTAAAAAAAGTATCAATACACATGTAGTCTACTTATGTTTTCACAAAAAAATATCATGTCA
This sequence comes from Torreya grandis, assembly GCA_037957365.1. Lineage (NCBI taxonomy): Eukaryota > Viridiplantae > Streptophyta > Pinopsida > Cupressales > Taxaceae > Torreya > Torreya grandis. The sequence goes on along the minus strand of JARHVA010002303.1, from coordinate 595,373 downwards.
TTGTCATAAATGCATCAATTTCGCACATTTTTCTCGTATGGGTATTGAAAAAAATTCTATATTTAGAAACTAAATTCAAAATGTCACACTTCTTATTCTTATGTTATTATCAAATTCTTTGTCGAAGTGTCTCTAAAATTCTCTCCAAGTTCAACTATTGTTATTTTTCGAAAAAAAAAAATCGCTTTAAGCCCTCCCTTTTGTCCCCCATTATCCTGCATCTACCAAGTATTTTATAACCCCTTAAATGCTTAATCGTTTATATATTTAGCATGTGCAATAAATTATAAGTAATACTGTGTTTGCATGGTTGTTTGTGTACATTATGCAATCCGAAAATTCAAGGTTAAATGCTTGTTTAGATAACATTAATAAAAAATACGATAAAACAATTGGAAACATAACTGAAAAATTATATTATGTAATAGCTTTGTACAATGATCTAAGAGCGCGCATGTTATTGTGATGTTTAATCACTATTTCCTAGTCTATCTATGTATTCCCTTCTAACTTTACAATGAATGGAAGAGTACATAAATATACAAGAGAAGAAGACAAAGGGTTAGTTGAAGATGGAAGAGTGCATAAATAATCAATATCAATGTTCTACGTAGCACAACCTTCGCACACTGTGTGCAGCTTCCCCAACATTGCACCAATATGTACCATGTATACAACCTCTACGATAGTGGCATCCTGGAGGTTTCATGCACCCTTGCACACTTATGCAACACCAACAAGTATAGCGTGCATGTTCGTGCATTGCCACACACTCTGTACATCACCATGAGAATGTGCACCCCCTGTGCAAGCCCCACAATACTCATGTGTGCTTACACAATGCCAAGAAACATACCACGTATCATCATTTTTTGCACATGACTAAGCATCATCCATGACATCTCGCATTATGCACATGGACTCATGGAACCCTTACACATTTCCATAGAGCCTTTAGCATATCGTGCATCAATTCAACTTTGTGCATGAATCACCAGCCACGTGAACACGCTATGCCACATCATGCTATGTCTGGTTGCACTTCTTGAGCTTGCACCATGTCGGGGCACTTGTTAGCATATTGTGCACTTGGAAGTCCAAACATCACACCTGCAAGAAGGCAAATCATCAATTGTTACAAAATACAAACTATTTTATGATTGTCTCCTTTGCAACTTATTTCTTGTAATGGTATATATTGTAAACCATTCAACTTTTATGATCATTAATCAATAAGTAGAGAACAAATATTCATGGTCGTCTTTCTCACATGTTAGCATGTCTTGAGTATCTAATAAATGTTGATCATGGTAATCACTTCCAAACTAGGCAGATTAGTTCAGAAGTGTTATCCTTTCTAGTCAAGGGAATTCTCATTCTTAGCCTTTTTTGACACAGTCTATAAAGATCAGTTAGGAAGTGTTTCCCTTGAAAATGGGAATTTTCATTTTGAGTCTTATTGTGTACTATACTCATATGTACTTATACCCTATTTGTTCCATTGAATATAAGTAGGTTTATTATGCTAATCTTTGTGTATTCGAATGTGCAAGGGTTGTTCTGCATCTTGATTAGATTTCATGGCATGATCTACAATTATACAACTCTATTTGAACAAATCCATCTAATTTAGATAGTTGTAGTTTTGTCCTTTGTACACCTCTTGGCCGCCATACAAATTAATCCTTCTTTATGATGAACATAATGGGGTTTTCACAAGGTCCCCTCATGTGTTCTTTATCCACTAGTTCATGGATCTGCTACTTGTTATCTTCATTCCCCAAAAATGCTATATAGTATAAAGAAGTATTACATAGAGGTAGTCCTGGGATTAAATCAATAGTTTGCTTTATTGCATTGTGTGTAGGCATTTCTTTTGGTGACTAAAATATATCAATATATTCTACCTATTTGTTGTTCAATTATTGTGTGTCTATTGAGCCATGGTATGAGTTTGTGCTATAAGGGTATTCTTATGTTCAGGGCTCATCAAGAGTACAACTTTCTTACTAGAATTAAATAGCTTCTTGCACTACTTGGCACTAATGAGTGAACTCTTAGGAACTAATATTAGTATGTGGCATCTCACATTGTCGACATTTATAAGATTTGCTTCATATACTGCATATCAATGGTAAATATAGGGTCGTCCATGTAAAACATCACATACCTCTAATGATGTGATGTCACAAACAATTACATTTTGAAAAGGCTTGGTTTTGTATACCAAGTGACATTGTTGAGTGACGTGTTTCTTGGACCCTAAACTAAACCATCAAATAGAGTATGTTTATGAGTGAGGCATCAATGGCAAATTCAATCTGCTACCTACTTCAAGAGAATCATGAAATTTTGACTTCTATTGTTAACAATAAAGTGTACATGTTGACCATTGATACACATTTGAAAATGGAATAATCTTTCTTCTTCCTCGTTGGAGGAATAAGAGATGTTTGTAGTACTACCATAGTACTAAGTTTAGAGTCCATGATATTCTTACCTTTGTCTATTGCCATAGTGTTAATACCCCTTTCCTGAAGTTGTTCAAGTAGTTTTCCTAGCGAGATACTCTTTAGTGGAGTGACTGTAGGGGTTATGAACTGAACACCACTTTCCTATCTTCGAGTACTTGTTTTGATCATTTGATGGTGTAGTCTGTTTCTAATGATGGCGGGAAGGGCCATTCCCTTGTTTAGAATTTTGCTTGATTCTAGACTTGGAATTCTTAGACTACGATTTGTTCAAAGCCTTAGAATCTTATTTCTTAGACTTTTGCTTCAAATTTGCAAGAAAATACATATGCTTCTCCAAGTTAGGAGATTTGGAGGAAATCCACCCTTGATTAGATATATGGTTTCAACCCTGACATATACTTAAAAATGAGATTTTACTCAAATTTATGAACATTCGTTTTAGAAATCAAAGTGTGAAAGATGTTTATGTATCCTAGAACAGATTGAACACGACCTTGGTGCAACTTTGAGAACTTGATGTACTCGTTATCATAGTTTCCAAAAGGGTAGTAGGCTGATTTGAATGTTTACAGGAAACCATTCCAAGTATCCACATACATGTCTAAGTCATTATCTTCATGTGCAATGCAATAGTTATCCCACCAATTCTTTATGAAAAAAGAAAAAAAGGTTATTTTTTCTTTGTTATAGAAATAAGTTACCGCATAGTATGAACAAATTAGATTAAATCCATTATCTCGATCATTTGCATCTATTTTTCCCTCAAACATGGGAATATCTAGATTGACTTATACCTTGCCTGGAGTGACCACCAAAGGGCCACTGAGAATAAGATATGTAGGAAGGAGTGTGAACATGCTTGAGAAGTTGAGTGAAATGATCGACGATCCGTGCTTGTTCACATGCATGGTGTTTTTTAGATTCTTCACATTTCCTTTGCAAAGCATCCTATATCATTTTTTAGAACATTTATGAAATCAGTGTCTCTGAAGGTATTTTGTCTGCAATCTAAGGATATGAAGAAAGGTATGATGAAAGGTCACAAGTTTTGAGCCCTAACTTCCTATAATCAGATCTCGTATGAGTGGGTAGAAAAATAGAGAAGGTTTTCATATGCAACTTTGATACCTTCATGAGAAGAAGTGGGTGTGCTTTGATACCACTAATTTGGGGCCTAAGAGGAGACCCGGTGGACAACCACAATTAATGTAATAAATGAGTTATTGCGGAATCATATATTGAATGACCAACTATGAGGGATATATCTAAGTGCAATGAGAGAAGGGAAATAGACAAGAAGATAATGGACACCAAATTAGAATTGTAACAAGAAAGTTATATTATGCAATAGCTCTAGATAACAATCCAACAGGTCAAAATATTAATGTGATGTATGATCACTACTTCCTGGTCTATCTTTATATACACTTATAATTCTACAAATAACATTTGGAATAGTACATAAATATAAAAGTCAAGAAGACAAAGGGTTAGTTGAGTCATATATTAGTAAGTAACAACCACTTTATAATAATCATTGTTTTCTCATCTTCTGTTAACACTATTGCAGCGTTGCACAGAACAAAATTGACATTGTCGAAGTTGTTCAGCATAATAAAAGAGGAGTTAGAACTTGTGGTAGAACTGGGACGATGATGAAGTTGTTGGTGAAGATGGCATATGCCGTGGAGCAATGTCATTATGTCGCAGGTCAATCAAAGGCTCAAATCCTTTTGGATCACTTGTTGAGTTGATTTTTGTGACAAAATTACTGGGGCATTTTTTCTATTAATACCCACAAAGAAATCAAATGCAAGGAAAATAATGTCAACTTACTTTAAAGATCAAAATATGGAAGTAATGTTGTGTGAGAGATGTTTGGTTTCTCTGATCTGCTATGTTCTTAAAACTTGTTGCTTAACTCTCCATTTAGCATTAGCACTCATTTAATATATGATAAGATATGCATTTGAACTCCTTTAATCAGCTTTTCATTTTTACCATCATACCCTTTTTTTTATAGGATAAAATTCGTGAAGGAATCACAAAAACAAAAAGGCTATTTCAACATCTTGAGGCATGAGCTTTTATTTTCAGCTAGCCCCAAAAGTTATTTCATAATCTTGAGACATGAGCTTTTATTTTCAGCTAGCCCCAAAAGCTATTTCAACATCTTGAGACATGAGCTTTTGTTTTCAACTATTCCCAAAAGCTAGAATATGAAAGTGTACTAAAACATTCTTGATAATACCAAGAAGTGTTCACAAGATAAAGAGATGCACACTATAGCTTGAAATGATCAACCAATATTTTAAAATTATAGAACCCTGAAACAGATATGTGATCAGCCAGCAAGTACAAATCACCTAAGACAGATCTCATATTCCAGCTGGGGGTGGCATAAAATCTTTGCGGCTTGCTGCTACAATCTAGTGTTCTAGACATTACAAAGTAAAATTTGCCTTCAACATAGAAAAAGGGATGATATAACCATGGATACTAAGAGATGTGTATAGGGAGATAAGGACAGGAATATATACCATTTTCTGACAGATATTTAGAGACAACAATATTATGTTTCTAAAATTATGAGAAAATATTATTGAATATATTACATGCTTTCAATTACAAATATATTTATAGAAATAAAAAATTATATGACATAATAGAATGTAAAAAAATATTAATAACTTTTTAAAGTTAATTAAATAGATCTCCACAAAAGACGAGAGTAATTATGCTAATATTTTAAGGTCAAGACTTAAGAGTACAAAATATATTAAAAAACACTAAAATGCAGAACTCCAAGAGTACCAGTCTTTAAGACATATCTCTGATAGTAGGAAACAAGTCTCCATACAACATTAAATATAACCATTGTAAACATTAAAGCATAAATCAAAGAAATCATCTCTTGAAAATAGATCACTTGTAAGCATTCCTATTTGTAGTATTACAAAGACATTCATGTGGTCCTGGCCTGGGAATTAATTATCTCAAAAGAATCTGGATCCCCGCAATTGCAACTTCTCACATAATAAGTGCCTGAATGGTATTTGGGCAGTTTGGAGTTTTTAGCTACTCTGCTGTCAGGTAGGGTTTCCATTAATGGGGAATCCACCGTTTTTTCGGTACCTCAGGTGGTTGCATGCAACATTTTAAATTACAAAACTGCTATAAATAGATATTTTCCACAAAATGCAGAGCCGGTACCATTTAAGAAGAATATTTTAGCAAGGGGTAGCAATGGGGGGCTGAGGATTTGCAAGACCAGCTCAAATATTTTAGGGGATAGTTTTTCCAAATGACAGCTACTTGTAAAATTCCCTATTTCTTCAATTTGGTTCAAAATATATAGTGGTGGTCGTAGTTCCATATTCCAAAAATGGGGCAGCAGAGCAAGAATTCTCATAGACCATGGAACACTTTTTGACCAAAATGCTCGTATATTTTCTCAGCAGTACTTTCAGAGAAAACTCTGGTATGCCTCCATGGAACCAATAGGTTAGATGCTTTTTTATCTTTCCCAAAGGTTTCTTATCTCTGTTTGACTGCTTGTGGGGTGTGACTTTTTCTACTTTTTTGTATGACTAGCATTGTACCATTACTTTTTTATCTTAATATAAGTATGCTCTTCCATCAAAAAATAGGTTAGATGTTTTCCAGTTATGGTGCATTATGGAATATACTATATCTCTGCATGCGGCCTTGCCACTTTGTTTTAATTCCGTTTGTTTGGCCTTTGATATACATACCATAATTTTCAGCCCAAAATGCTTATGTATCAGGAATGAAAAACCTAAAGACCTCTTCCTGGAACCAAGAAGTGAATAGCTAACCAACCAAAGATGGCCATGATACTGATCTCTGTTCCTCTTTGAATAAACCTAATTACTTCCCCTTCCACTCTGGAAAGATTGTAAGAAGCAAGGACCTAGCACTTCAATTTTCTATGTATTTCATGGAAATAAAAGGTAAAGGTAAAGGTAAAGGTTCTTTTTAAGTTATAAGCCAAACATTAATGGGTTTATGAGAGCTCCCCTGTAGGAAAACTCAAAAAGAGATTTATTTCCATTTACCATATATATTATTCAAATTTTTTACCTTCAACTTTCAGATTTCATGACCAAACTTTTAAGACAAACCTGGCCTTGCCAATCCAGCTATAGAGTACACAATAATAAGAGCAAATGCTGATGGTCTCATTAGTCTCCTCTAGGCTCTTAGATATTTATACACAATAATGATCTATCTTCAGTTTCTCCATAAACCTCCCTCCTTTCCACTCTTTGGAAGGATTGTAAGGAGCTAGCACTTCAAACTGGAATCTATTTCATAGAAATGATGGTGGTCTCATTAATCTCTTATACATTCATTGATATATTTACACAAAACTCTTAATTGCACGCATTGAAGAGCATGTCTACATAGCTGCAATGATGCAGAGTGCCCCAAGCAAATTTATTATCATATGATAGCAAGGAAAACGAAGTCTGGATCATGAAAATAAAATTGTTAATGGGTTCAGTTCCGTGAGACTCTAGCATCCACCAAAGGTCAGCCACTTTCTGATCACACACTACCCCCACACTTTTTAAGATGCCCAAGTTTAATGCTCAATAAGTGGATTCATGCCTATGGATGTTGTGCAAAATTCAAGGTGAACTGGTGAGGCCCAATGCCAAAAGTCATTGTTACATGGTGAGGATCACTGCTAAAATACTACACAACAGAGGATGCCCAAGTTTAAAGCTCAGCTAAGTGATTTTCCAAAGTTCATCGTGAGCTGGTGAGACTCAATGCTCAAATACTAACCTGCACTTTTTAGGACTCCTAAGTAGATAGCTGTTAATAGAGAAATCATGGTGACCTAATGACATAAGGAATTGCCCTCCTAACATTAACCTAGTATATGCTCATAAAAAATTATGGGGCAAAGGCAAAAAAGAAAGTGATGGAGTCTCAGTTAATCTTATATTGCCAATAATTGCTAGATAAGTGAGACTTGTAAGGCACTACAAGCCTTGAAAGTTTTGGCAACCCCAAAGCATGCTTTGGTTTGCAAATCCTAGGGTTTGATGTCTGGGCATCCTTCTTTTCTCTGGTACTATGATCATTTTGGAGTGTTTGGTGCGTGTGCTTCACTCTGGTATTAACGCCAAGCTGTGGTTCTCTTAACATCAATCTTTGAATAGCATACATTAGCATATCCCATGCTGATAATTTAGCTCCATATTGACACCTAGTCCTACCTAACAAACAGTAAAAGCCCAATAGTCTCAAGAGGATTTCGTTCCACAACCGGCCAAGAAGGTTAGCCCTATCTGTTCTATGCCGGCTCACAGAGTAGGAGAGGCCGGTAATCTAATGGGTGTTTACTGATGAAAGAAAAATCATTTCTTATATTCAAGCAATCATCAAAACAGGAAAACAGCAAAAACAACATAGAAATAAGTGAGCCTCAATAGGATTCTTTGAAAAAAAAGACTTTTTTGCCCATAATTTGACATTAGTACATACATTTCATTTCCTCAGAGTTTGCTTCCGAAATTTTTGGTGCCCTTAACTGGATTTAGCCAAAGCACTGCTCCCCAGGAGTAGGACCAGGTATGTATCCATAATCCAAATACTGCAGCCCAAAAACAACAGCAACGCCCACAAAGGTGAGATAAGCCAATCCCTCTACTGCACCCAACAATCCGAATGGCCCACTGGGTAAGCCTGATCCTGTTTTCACTTTAGTATAGACAGACCACCCTATCAATCCAAACACCACCAAGAAACTTACGCCTTCCAAGGCGCCCAGGGAGCCCCCTGGACCAGGAGGCAGTCCACACCCAGTTGTTTTCAAGGTGTAGAGAGACCATCCCACCACAGGATTTGCAATAAGGCCTCCCACAATAGCAGCATTTCCAATGGCTCCCAGGCTTTCTTGTTCTTTCTCCACCTGCACTTTGGCTACCACCTTCATAAATCCATTTGGTGTCCTTGGAGAAGGAAATGTTGATTTGGGGACCAGAATCCTGTTAACAGAGCTTGAGAAGGAAGGAGGCGGCAGTAGCAGAGTGAATGCCATGGCCATTCAAGGATTATTCTGCTTAGAGGTAAGTGAAATTGGGTTCTCTGGTGGATTTGCCTTTGACGTGCATTCTGGTCCGATCATTTTATTTGTTTTAATTGAAGGTTGTTTAAAAGCAAATCCAATTTAGCTTATACAGAGCCATTGAATTGGCATGAAAAACACCCCAATCCACAATGTCGAGGAACATTTACCGGACAAGAATCTCATGTAATTTTAGTGATATCCTTCCTTTCAGGTTGTGGGTACTGACCTTTCGCTCGTGGTGATTTTTATGTTTTTGACACCCTTAGAAGCTTCCGCACATTTCTTGACACGTGTCAGAAGCTTCTAAAAATAAAGTAAAGAAATGTTTTATTAAAAGATTCTAAAAAATATTTTTTTTAGTAAATTATATAAATTTTATTTTTTTCCTAAAGCTGCAATTTAGCAATGGATAGAAAGAATAGAGAGAATAGAGCAGTCATCACTTAATGGAAGATGCAACAGTGAAAAATATATGAACTGGTACCTGTGCAGAGAGAATAAATGTTATGTTTTTAAAATGATAAAAGAAATGGTGTCATGTCATTTTTAATATCATGATTTTAAAATCTTTGGCGCTCGCAGTTGGAGCGTGCCTACTTAATTCCCTCCATGTATGGGCTCCACTAATAAAAACACCGTTGACGTGAGCTTGGTCACTCTCCACGCTGGAGATATCTTAAGTCATGTGCTCGGCATATCAAAAGCATCTCTATGTTTATGTTCTCACTTAGCCTAGGCCCGTTAAGTCGAAGTGCACCCATTCCCCTTTAGAGCATTGCAGTGCCACTATTAGGGTAAGATGGCAAGCAGGGGGAGAGAAGGAAGGAGAGCAGTGTCACACACTATGGCAATGTCACGCCCTAGAGTAGAGATGCCATGCACCACCATTAGAGGGATCAACCACTAATAGTAGTCTTGCGCAGGTGACCCCGAGGGTTTTCACATTGAAGAAAGAGCGGATTTGAGGGTTTCACAACACAACAAGAAGAGCAACATCAAGCAACCACAATGTGCAAAGAGTGTGCAGATAAACCTAACAAGTGCACCTAAGGTATGAGGACCAAGCTACACAAAATTTGCTCTAAATGCTACACTCAACAATAATACTCATAGCATATTGGTAAATATTTTTAAAAAACATTGAAATTGATATTTATCTCAAACTCACATTCAACAAATTACACTTATGCTCATAATGGAAGAACAAGCAGAGGGGTGTCCATGTGAGAAAACTGCATTAAACTCGTAAAAGAGAACTTTGTCCCATTTGTACAAGTGGTGCAACACAATTAGTAAAAAATTTACCTTAATGAATGTCAACATGCCCTATCCTTTAACAAGGTGAACAGTACAAATATTTATAGGTAGTCAAAATTTGCAATACCACAATCATTTGGACAGACAATGCTAGCATACACTACCCACTAATTTATTTAGAGGGTGGGATATTTTGAGAAACAGAGATACCTGTACCCATAAATTGTGAACATCACACCCAACGGGATACCACCTCAAATTCTCAAAGCAATAGGAATTGTAAGGGAATAACCATTTTTTGTCAATGCGAAGCAATGTCACAAAATAATGAAATACTAACTATCCAAGACTAGAGCAATAATGGCAAAGAAGATAACTCAGAAACAAAAAACAGTAAAGAAAGAAGAAAAAAATAAGAAACTTGTTATCTTGCCAAGAACAAACAATGAAATTGAGACAAAGATATATTCCAACAATGAGCTAATAAGACAAGAGGGGATAAACCAAAATTTAAATAAGGAAGCACATGCACATCATAGCCAAAAGACCATAGAGGAGGTTCAAGCCACAAATGCATCAATAGTAGAAGATACTATGGGGAAAAACTTAGATAGAGAAAAAATATATCCCCTGCCTCGCCCCCCCCTCTTCCCCCCCCAACCCCCTCCCGCAACAAGAACTACAAGAACAACACATGCTAAAGAAAAACATGTCACAAACAATCACAAGAAAGGGCAAAATAGAGATCACACAATAAACAAACATAGTTCACAAATAAAAAAGTTACAAACTATGATATCAAACATAGAGGTAAAGGAGAATGACATAAGAAGTTAACTTGAAGAAGCTAAGACATGGGCAGGATTAGTCAAGCAACCATCAAAAGAAAAAATGGGAACTAATACAAAAATAGGTGAAACTACAACTGATGGAAGAGAGGTAGAGAAGCAATAGGTCAGCGAACATAATTATTAAGAGAGTAAGAGACTCTAGAGAAAATGAGGACACCAATATCCTAGAAAGAAGATTTCTTGAGGATAAACTACTATGGAAAGGACAAATATACCAAGCTCATAGGTTAGGAAAGGCAAGGGAAGGAGGAAGAGATAAAAATATTCAAATTATATTGAAAGGTAAAGGTGATAAAATATAAATTCTAAGAAATATAGGGCTTTTGAAAGGATCAAGATTCTACCTAGACGAGGATTTGACACCAATACAATAGGAAGAGCAAAGGAGAGAATGGGAAAAAGTAAAAACAACGAGGTCATAAGGCAAATGGGCATGGCTAAAAAATGGAAAAATATGCATTAAAAGTCAGATGCCACATGACAAATAGGGTGACAAGGCCCATAGAGAGTACTTAACAATTGTAATCTAGAATTGTACAAGTTATCCTTGGACTAGAGGTCTTGGTTTAGGGCCCATAGCTAAAATAAAAGACATAATTGTCCTTGTAGAGACACATTCAAAAACATGATGGATTCAAAACCCCTAAATTTGTAGGATACACAAAATCATTAATATGGAATGAAGTAGTGAGAAGGGGAGGGGACATAGGGAGTGATGATACTCACAAAATAAAGACAGTGTAAATCTATACAAATGGTGAAAGAAGACTTGCACAACTAATATAGTTGGATTTAGATTACCGAAAATGAAAGTATAATCAGCAAAGTAGCGTGCTACTTTTCCTCACAATAGTCAAATCTATATAAGAAAATGAATCTAAAATGTGAAGAACCATATGCAACCTTAGGGAAGGACATTTCAACCCTTAGTAAAATCAAAGATGTAATATTAATGGGAGATTTCAATGTTGGGATAACAAACAAACAAACAAGCTAGTACCCTAAGGGAGAGCAAAGACACATATGACAACTTATTGTTAGAGGAAGAATAAGATGATATGTGGGGAAGGAAATTAACAAACATGTAAAATAGCGTCATGTAATTTGGGAGGCACTGTTAGGGTTATGCAACATACATGACCTTATCATATGCAATGGCATGAAGAAATGGCCAAAATCAAGTGGGTGCACTTGCATGACTTACAACAGGCAAATTGTAGTAGATAATATCATTTGCTCTCATGATTTAACTTAGAAGATTACCAAGATAGAAATCAAGGAATTGCAGATTGATCTTAAGTCTGATCACAACCCAATATAATTAAAAATTAGCGTGCCAAGGTCAAAACATCATCATGAACAGATCTAAGAAAATCAAAAAGGATAATAAGGGAAAGGGAACATAAGCATGACACAAGAAAACTAAGAAACTTTTAAAAGAACTCTGAAATTCAACCTATAAAGGGGTAGATAAGAGACAATACAAGTCTCATAAGAGTCACATCAAAAGTAACAAGTTAATGGACGTAATATAAGAAGCACCAAACAAGTGTAAAAGATATAAACCCATGAACGATAGAAAATTCAGCTTTCCGGCAAATGTTTGGTTTAATAAAGAATGTAAGGCAACAAAGAAGAGTCTCAGGGAAAAAGGGAAGAAGGCAAAAAAAATGTACATGTAATTGGCGAAAATAAAAAATGAGGAATACATGAAAACAAGGCAAGAAGAGCTGATATGGCTTGGGAAATATGACCCTAAACATTTTTAGAAAGAGCTATAAACAACAAAAATCAAACAAAGAATAATATCATACCAATGCAATGACCAAAGTACACGAGACAACTATACAAATGTGGAGAAGATAAGGACAACCCCCCAATAATCCACACACATGAAAATTTGCTACCACAAAGGAGGTTCAAAAAGGCATCAACAGGCTATCAAAAAATAAGGCATGAGATATAGATGGGTTACATGTCGAATAATTAAAATGGGGGATTGATATCTTGACACCCCACATAAGAGATATCTTCAACAACATTGCTCAAGAAGGTTTCCCCATGGAGTGGACCACTAGGTAGTCATACCTCTCTTTAGAAGTGGAGATGTCAACAACCCATCTAACTACATAACTATTATGGTCAATCCTCTCATGGAAAAACTATTTGGAAGCATGGTTGAATGCAAAATTAGTGAATGGGATGAAAAATAAGTAAAAAGAGAAAAAAGGCAAGTGGGATTTAGACAAAAGCATTCAACAATAGATCATTGCATCACTCTTAGGAATTTAATTGAAAAAGTATGGATGACAAAGGTGAATAAATATTCTATTGTTTTGTTGATTTTTGGAAAACATTTGACATGGTCCTTAGAGACTCATTATGGGGTTGGATGGAGCAACTTGGAGTTCCAAAATAATATAGGGTAAGAATTCATCAGCTATATGAGAAGGTTAGAGCCAAGGTCAAAATACATTTAGGATTATCATAAAGTTTCAATAGTGATATAAGGGTTAAACAAGGAAGTCATTTATCACCCACTCTATTTGGTCTCTATATCGACAAACTAGAAGAATGGATACACAGACTAGGGGGTGGCAGAGTCCACATCATTAGTCATGTGATAAAACTCCTCTTATATACAAATGGTCTTATTTTAACTACAACAACAACCCAAAGCCTAAGAAATCATTTGAAAGCCTTATAAAAAATTTGTAAAGAGGTCGAGATGTAAGTTAACACTAGAAAAACTAAAATTTTGATCTTCTCGTGTCAAAAAGTAAAGAAGCATATAAGCTTCATATTTGAGGTAAGTCCACTCAAGATAGTCTTAGAATACAAGTACCTAGGGCTTGATTACACTAAAAAGCTCAGTTGGGAAATGTGCATAGCGAAGATAATCCAATGAGGGTGGAGAGCACTATACTCTCTTCAAAACATGTGTAAATATGTTGATTTGTGGGATTGAAGGACCACTAATGTCTTATTTGGGCTACTAGTAGTTCCAGTAGTATTATATGGATGTGAAGTTTGGGCTAGTGGTATGTTAGGTCTGAAGTGGAGGCAAATTGAGATAATTCATAAACATTTAATCACAAGTACCTTAAAGATTAAACCACTAGTTCCATATGAGATCACCCTAGCATAAATATTTATTTTTCCAATAGAAGTTGCAACTATGATACATCTCCTAGGCTACATAAATAAAGTAGAATTCATGAAGGAGGATAGGTGGCCAAGGGCAATAATAAATGAAGAGTTGAACAACATAAAGAGGATGTAGATGAAACAAAACAAATTATGGATGGATAAGTGGGATATTAACATACTTGAATGCCTAGTGACCAATCAAAAGATGAGAAACTATGTGAGGGAAAAGTTTAAACTAAGCATGTGGACAAAGAAAATCAGGAATAAAAAGTATTACCACATGACCAAATTCAACCCCACTTATGAACATGACCAAAATACCTACATAGGGGAAAAAATCAAATGGAGAATGAACATGCTCATAGGTCAATTGAGAATTGAGTCAGATCAACTCCATTGTGAGATGGGTAGATGAAAGATCCCAAAAGAAACGTGGGAAGAGAAGATATATATTTTTTGCACATCAAGTATGGTTGAGACAAAATAGCACTATATCATGGTGTGCTCTGCATATGACAACATCCAAGCTAAATACTTGACCAACTATAAGGGGTGTCTATGTCCACTATATTTGAAATAGAAATCATTAAAAAAGGGTAAATTTTTTACCAATATACACGATTTGAGAATGAACCCTCAAATGTAAAACATTTGCAAGGTATTAAACTAGGGTCCAACCACTCAAATATTCTCTTTTTTTGATGGGTTCTTGACTCCCTTGGTTATGATTCTTGTTCTTTGGGTCCCATAGACTGTTATGGTCTCATGGACATTATTAAAATCTCTATCTATCTATCTTTATCTCATCTTAATCACTTTTCAATAATGTAAGTTTAATCGTCTACAAATACAAAAGTATTGTAGTTCATTTATAACTAAGAGATACATTGGTTATTGATAGAGATTTTTTAGCACTTACAAGAATCCTAAAGAGATCAAACAATTATTAGAGCATTTATCATTTTCTAAAGCTAGTATTTTTTGTGGAGCACTTTTGGAATACAACCTAGGGTTTTGTATATCATTAAAATGGTTTTTAATTATGCAATTTGCTTTTTTTAACATGTTATTTGAGTGGTTTTCATTGTTTAGGGCCTTGATAATTAGGTGGCATATAAAAAACACCTAAACCTTATCATAAGCCCCTAAAATCTCATGTTGATACATGAAGCCCTCATATATTACAAGTTTATTGGAGTTTCCCTAGGGAAAAAATGATAAATTATATTTTGTAGGTTACAAGTCTTGCAATGTACAATTTGGAGACAAGAACTAGATGAACATAATAGTCAACTTATTTTTAACCCTTCCTATCATTGTTAAAAAAGTCTCAATGCTTCTTTCCACCTTGTTAGTGTTCTATGATATTTTTGGTCTCTTGCTTTGTCCAAATCCACATTTCTAGATGAGGTTACCTAATGCTTCTTAGTGTGCATTTTCATGTTCAAATCAAACAGTTGTCACCAAATCACAATTAAAAATATATATGCCTTTAAATCCTTTGTGAATGCCCTACTTTAAGATTTAGAATATATCAATTAAGGATTATTACTATTTTTCACATATGTTATAATTAATTGAAAGTAATTAGGTTATTTATGTTGCATCTAATTGTAGTCCATTTATCCATAATGCATTTTGGTGATTGCTATCTATCATCCACCCATTAGGGCTTAATCTTTTCGTGAAACTAAATTGTGTCAATGCTCTTAAGTTTACATTTTTCCCGTATTATGTTAGATCCTAAATTAAATAAATTTTATAGAGTCAATGTCATTTTATACTCTTAGATGTAATAACCCTAGCTTTTCGTGCTTGATTTGCTTGATCCCAATCCCTAAGTTATTTCCATTTTAAAAAAAATATCATACCAAAGTGTGCTTTTTTATGTGTTATAGTTATGTTATCTCTTTAGGGTTTCATTATAAATTTTAGATTTAAAGTCATAAAACCCTACCATTTACTACCAAAATTATCATTCATTTTTGCATCCATGTTTCATTTGTGTAGAAAACGTCCTATAATGGATAAGAAAACCCATTTGATTGATCATGATTTATAAATATCCTTTGCTAGTGTATTATTTTCTCAAATATACAAAACACAATATCCTAGCGTGATTATATTATTGTGCACAATGTTCATTATAATTTATAAAATGATAAAATATATCTCATGCACTTGGCCTTCCATACAAAATTATAAAATGGTTGAATGTAATTATAATTATAAAGTCATATAAATGTATATATCTAAATGTTATTTCATGGACACTAGGGCTTCATGTGTTTCTTGTTTGAGTACACCTTACATATGTGTAATGCATACCCTAGTTTTATTGGTTAAACCTCACAAGATATAAAAGAACATAGTGTCTCCTATCTATTTTGAAAATTATCAATGCATGGTGACATATTATGATATCAACCATTCAATGCAAAGAAGGACTAGAGCTCAACAGGCAATAGTCACCCTTCAAGTGGTAAATTAAAAAATTACCTTAACAAACCTTCCTTTGAGCACCTAGGCCTATATTAAAAATAGTGAAAGATGAAGATATTATGGATCAATTTATAAAAACTCAAGCACATATTTGCCTTAGAAGATATACCCTATTATCCTAAGTAATACTAAAATATCTCTTTTTGATTATATTATTTTATTATTATTGGTAAATGAAATGGTTTTTTGATTCAGGGACCCAACCCTATATAATAAACCAAAATAAATTGGGCCTAGAATCTCAAATATAACATGAAATTACAATTTGAAGACTCGAGGATAAAATAAACTAAACAACTCAAAAAAAACAAGAAAATAGCAGAAAAATAACTATTCTTTTTAACCTTCGAATACCTCATCCCAGTTTATGGTCATGCTCTTTAGGTCTCTATCTAGGTTTAGGAACCATTAAGGGACTTTCCCAACCTCCTTTTTGCATCCAATGCATTTGAACTTATTTCTAGGTGATGCCTTGGCCTTATCCATTATGTCTCCCAATAAGTCTCCAAGAGAGTCGATGTCAACTATGCTATTCTTCATTGGGATTAGCTGTATCAAGAACAACTAATGGAGATTCTACTTTTCCTTTATTCTTAGCTTATTTAGTGAATGTATCATCCCCTGTTTCCCTATCTTTTGATGCAAATATGACTTATTTTCTTTTCAAAAGTTTTAGGCCCTCCAAACTATGCTCAGTCTCATCCTCCTAAATTTCCATGGGGTTCTCATGTGAGCTACTTTTATCGTTAAGAGGCTCCTCTTTGCTTAATCCTAATTTCAAAGGTTTTGAATTGCTTCTTAAATTATGTTTAAATATTAAGTTTTGGGTGTTCCTTCCCTATAAGGTAGATTGATCTTCTTTAGTATAAATTCCCCCTTTCTAAACATTTCTTAAAACATTATCATCCTTCTCTTCCTTCAATACATTTTTTCTCTCTTTTTGATGAGGGCTTGCTCCCTTTCTTGCCATGATTGTGTTGACCTTGCCCCCTGATAAACACTTCAGACCCTTATTAATTCCTTTGACATATTTTCAAATTAATAAAATCATAACTTATGAAGGGGGAGAGTTTTTTTACCCTTTTTGACATCTAAAACATAACTCTCAAGGGAATGAAGAAGATAGAAAGGAATATTGATAGGCACATCATGTATAAAATAGTTCAAAAATATGAAATGTGACAAGTGCACTGCCTTATGTCTTCCTTCTAGGGTGATTTAAAGCATGATTTGTTTTAACACCTCACCATACTACCATGGGAATCTCTCCCAGGAAAACCCATTATTCAAGGGAGTGAGCTCCTCCCCTTTGAGAAAATGTTTTCTTCTCCTCCTAGTAATTTCTATCAATATTATAGATTTTAGTGAACTCCATATTTAGCCCTATGACAAGAGCTATTAGGTCATATTTGATCTCAATTTCAACCCCATTAATCTCTAAAATCTAGCTATTCCATCCCTTCATAAACATCTCAGAAACATGCTCATCATACTCTTCAATTCGTTGTATAAAATTAGCCACGACTCCTTATTGCTGAATATTCCATAACTCTTCATGTTATTTGATGCTATTTGGCATAATTGGTTCAATCCTAAAAATTTTACCCTCAATTTGATGTTATTGGGAAGATTTATCTCTTTTACCATAAGCTCAATTAAATCTTTTGAATGGTCATTTTTTGGGGCTTTATTATTGCACTCGTTCTTGATATCCTTGAGGATTTGGCATGTGTTATCACCATATTTAGTAAAAATGGTGTTTGAGCCTAAGATACCCTTCACATGTTGATCTCTACCATATCTGATTACCATATATAGAATCATGATGCAACATCTAATACTCTCATCATTTCTAGTGTTTTTTTGCATGGATAAAAAAATCATTGTCTTGTGAGGCAGGCTTCCTATTCAATCCTTTGATGAATTATTATGGGTAAGTCCTCCTTCTTGGTCCATCTCATTAGTATAGAAGAATTCATCCCTTAATTTTCAAACCAATCATCAAATTGGTTCCCTTCCCTGTACATATGTTGAATAACAATTTATTGAAAGGATTTAGATAAGATTAATGTTTCCTCTAGTATTTGCTTGATACTCCATCTTATCATATTTTTTTGAGATATATTTTTGATGATATTTAAAGATTATACTTCCATTATAATCTTGTTAATCCCTAATTATTTAGCCAATATTAATCCCCACAGGGCTGATACAACTTCTACCCAATGGTTTTTCGCATACTCATCCCACCTACAAATGTAGCAATAAAACATGCTCTTTCATCCCTCATGATTACTCTTCCCCCTGATGCCTATGAGTTCCCCTTGGAATCCCCATCGAAGTTAAGTTTCACCCAACCAAGATTTAGGGTTCTCCATTTAGTGTTTTTTTATCATATGCTCTTAAATCATTAACCTTTTCATTCTAATCCTATATCTTGTAGTTGATTGTTATCTTAGTATCCTCTTCTAACATTTTATTGGGTTTACTTAGAGGTTTAACTCTGAATTTTTCCTTAATTGTTTCTAGGATCTTATCCCCCACCTTTTCACTTGGCATTTTGTTATCTCTAAACACTCTATTGCTCTTTTCCTTCCATATACCCCAAATAATATGAGGCATTGCAAAGTTCTAAATAGAGATCACTTTATCATTGACAAATGGTGAGAAGGTCCATGCCCACCATAGGTATAGGACTAAAGGAGGTTGCACCCAACTGATTTGGAATTTGTCTAATATATTTCTCTTATTTTGTGAGTGAATGAGAAAAAAATGAATAGATGATCCCCAGTTTCATTATCTTGTTTATAAAATGAGCATATATTCACAATAAACATACCCCCTTTTTTTAGGTTGTCAATGATTAATATTTTATTTTGCACAACCAACCACATGAACAAATTTATCTCTGGGATAAGGGTTTTAATCCATAGTTTAGACCAAGGAAAATTCTCTCTAGGAATTCAGGAGATTAAGTTGTAGCTAGACTTCACACTATAGCTTCCATCAAAGGACTTAAGCCAAATCAATTCATCATCTTGAACTAAATTAGAGATATAGAAGGTTTGAAGGGTGTTGTTAAGGTTTTCAAAAGTATCTAGATCCTCCCCATGAATAGAGACGTTAATGAGATGCTTCCAATGTTTACCTTCCTTGGAGGTTTAGATGTAGTCTCGTATCATATGTCCCTGAGAGAGTTGGATGATTGGAACAATTTGATTCCATGGTTATAAAGAAATAAAGGTTGGTCAAATAACCAAGCATCCTCTTAGAATATTACCCTTTATCCATTTCCTACCTTCCATTTACAACTATTTACAATATTTTATTTGGTGTTTATAAGAAAATTCCAAAATTTGGACCCTCTCATAACTGATCTTCTTCCAAAAAATATAAGGCTTCACTTAAATTTATATATTTTGCCTATAGAATTCTATCTTAATGAGTTGAACATGTAATGAATCTCTAGGCCATTTTAGTGACTAGTGTAAACACTAGAAAACCACACACTATGGTTCTAGATGTTGAACTAACCCTTAGACCACCTTAGGACCCCCTATAGACCACTTCCTGACCATTACCCCATAAATCTAAGTCAAACTAACTAAATCTGACCATTCTACCTTTGACCTATCGACCATCGATGGTCGACCCCTAACCACTAATAGTTAGACTCAACTGCTGATAGTCAGTATTTAATCACCTTAAGGGTTAACTCTAGCTCAACTCCACATTGATTTTTTATTCTTAGCCACTTATATAATTATGCATGTTAAGGCTAAAATTAGACAACTTGTTGAACTAGTTGTTGAACCTATTGTTTCACCTCTCCCTTCCTTCTATATAAAGAGAAGAGGAGGAGATGAAAGATCATTAACAATTATCAGATCTTCTTGTATTAGAACTTTTTTTATAGGTATTATTCTTTGATGAATATAAGAAAGCCCCCAACTAACTAGCAACCAGGTCAGAGATCACAAGGGTTTTAATTCATCAATAATAACCAAGGTACCATCACTCTATCAAAATTGCTTCAGGCTCCATAACAAGTTTTTAGCCACTCACCTCAACAAATTTAAGTATTTTTTTCTAGTGATTAGTTCCTTTGTTTCCGTTGCTAGGAATAACTGATTAGTTTTGCAATAAAATATAACACAAAATGCATTCCTTAGAATCACAGTAGTAGAGACATATGAAAGAAAATTCAAATCTAAGCAAATACACACATAATACCTATATAACGTGGTTCACCCAATATGGGCTACATCCACCAAGATGCTCTCTATAATATTATAAACAAGAGTAAAAAAATAACTCTCAACAAAAAACCTCTTACAAAGTAACTTTCTCCAACCTGAATTCACACCAGAATTTTTAAGATGCTAAGCTACACCCCAAATGCGATCACACCGATTGAAGAAAAAATATAGAGCTCAAAAATGAGATGCAAAACACAATGAATAATGTGTTACCCCTCTCCCCTATTTATAATTTTCAAAATCCCTTGAAAAATGTGTCATAACCATAGAGATAACTATTTCCCCATAAAATAAGGCAAAAAATAAGGGAGGTTTCAACCACACAATCCCTTGATTCTCTTAACACCTTTAAATCATACCCACTTCCCAAAAAACATGCCACAAATAGGGGAAGTGGTTAAAATTCATCCCACCATTGTAAAAGATAAATATTTCATGTTAAAAATGTCCTGATAACTTTATTTTTACCTTAGGGTTGAAATGGACTCCATAGTCAACAATCTCCCACTTGGAATTCGTTTCCCCTTGAATAAAAATTAACACTCCTTCATGATCTTCATGATGTCCAACCATAGATGAACATAACCTCAACTTATGTAATGTGAATACCTTGGTCATCATATCTACAAGATTTTGGCTTGTATGTATCTTCTCTAGCTTCACCATGTTTTCCTCCAAAGTTGTCTTGATGAAATGATATCACAACTGTATGTGTTTCATCCTCGAGTAGAAAGCAAAGTTCTTAGCTAAATTTATAACACTCTAACTATCACTATGTAATCCCCCAATTACCTAATTATTCACTAACTCACTAATTAAATATTGTAACCAAGGCAAATCCTTGCTAGCCTCTGTAGAAGCAACATACTCAGCCTCTATGGTTGATAAAGCCACAACCTTTTGTATCCATAAAATCCAACTAACCATTGTGTCCCCGATAGTAAATACATAACCTATCATAATCCTCCTACTATTAACATCCCTAGCCATATCTAAGTCCACATAACCATGCAAAATGGTGTTCGATCCACCAAATCAAAATGATGTACCCATGGTTCCTCTCAAATATCAAAGAATCCACTTCACTACTTGCCAATGCTCATGATCTAGATTACTCATGTACCTACTTACTACTCCCACTACATGGGAAATATCTGGTCTAGTATAAATAATACCATACATCAGGCTACCAACCATCAATGAGTAAGGTACCTTGGACATCTTTAGATATTCTTCTTCTACCTTGGGACACTGCTTCTTTGACAATCTGAAATGGCCTACCAAAGGAGTCTGAATCAGATTAACATCTTTCATACTAAACCTATCCAAAAATTTCTTCGTGTTCTCTTCTTGGGATAAGAACAACTTCCTCTCATTCCTATCTTGAGTTATCCTCATACCAAGTATTTGCTTGAATACACCTAAATCCTTCGTAAAAAAGGAATAACCAAGCTACTTCTTGAGTACGTGAATCTATTGCATGTTCTTTCTTACAACCAACATGTCATCTAAATACAAGCATAAGATAATATAATTACTATCCTCAAATCTCTTGACATACATGCAATGATTAGAAAGACACCTGGAGTAGCCTTGTTCTAACATAAAATTGTCAAACTTCTTAAACCATTGTCGTGGATCTTATTTCAGGCTATACAAGCTCTTCCTTAGTCTGCACACCAAATTCTCCTTTCCTTCGACCTCATAACCCTATGGCTGCTCCATAAATAATTCCTCCTCCAAATCACCATGTAGGAATGTAGTCTTCACATCTAATTATTCTAAGTGAAAATCATTTACTACAACTATACCAAGCATAGTTCTAATAGAAGTCATCTTAACAATAGGAGAAAAAATATCATCAAAATCAATACCTTTCTTCTGTGCAAACCCCTTGACCACCAATCGGGCCTTGTACCTTTTCCTTCCTCCATCCTCTTCTTTGATTTTGTATACCCACTTGTTCTGTAATGCTCTCTTTCCCTTAGGTAGCTTCACCAAATCTCATGTCTAGTTCTCCATGAGAGAACTATGTTTCTCTTTTTTGGCTTGTTCCCACTTCTCCCTAAAATTCACCTGCATTGCTTCCTTAAAACATTATGGTTCTCCACTATCAATAAGTAACAAATAAATCAAAGATGGGGAAAAATGTTTAGGATTTTTTCTTACCCTAGAGGACCTTGTTACTATAGGAGTTTGGGGTTCATGTTTAGGAGGTTCTTGAACTATCTCCTTAGATACCTTACCATTCATAATATCATCCAACATTGCATACTCTTTTTATTCCTATTTATGCAAATGATCCTTAAACATGACTTTTTATTTAAACACAACATCCCTAGAATGGAATATTTTCTTATCTCTAAGACTCCAAACCTAGAAACCAAAGTCATTTTCACCATAACTAATAAAGGTGCATCTCTCAGATTTAGCTCTAACTTGGACCTATATTTCTTGGAAACATGAACTAATACCTCACATCTAAAGACCCTAAGAAAATAATAATTAACTTTCTTACGAGACCAAACTTCCTCAGGTATGCCTCCATCCAAAGGCACTGAAGGTCCTATGTTAATTAGATATACCATTTTGATAACTTCTTCTACTCAAAACATTAGGGGCAACTGATTGTCCTGTTCATCCTCTCTGACACTCTATTCTCCTATGGTGTCCCTAGAATAGTCCTTTGCCTATGAATTCCATTCCATGAACAATAATCATCAAATGATTTGCTATAATACTCACCTCCATTGTCTAACCTGAGACATTTCAACTTGAGACTTGTATCATTCTCAACTAAAGCTTTCCATCTTTCAAATGTTTTAAACATGCTAGATCTATTTTTAATGCAATATACCCAAACTTTCCTAGTTGCTTCATCAATAAATGTAACATAATAATTTTAATCACCAATAAAAGATACCTGAGCTAGGCCCCATACATCTGAGTAAACCAACTCCAACTTATTTTCCTTCTTTGTAGGTCCAACCCTTAGGAACTTAACTCACTTCTACTTCCCATACACAATCATCATAGAAGTCCAAATCAACCTATTTCAATTTGGGCAACTTGTCTTTCAAGATCTCCATGCCCTTTCAGCTCATATGACCAAGCTTGTAGTGCCACAAAGTTGCATATCCATTTACAACAACTAAATTATAGTGATCAATACTACTAGTCAAATACAAAGTGCCAACTTTCTTACCTCTCACAATCATAAGATCACCCTTGGTAACTTTCCAAGAGTCTACTGTAAACAACATTAAACAACCCTCACGGTCTAATTACCCCACTGATATTAAATTTTGCCTTAGCTGTGGAACATGTCTAACATCTTTTAGTAGCCATGTGTTCCCATTATACATATTCACCTAAGCACAACATTTCCCTACTATACTGCATGGTTCATCATCACCAAGATAAACATGTTCAAAATCTCCTTGAACATAATCAATAAAATGATGTATATGTGGGGTGGCATGAAAAGAAGCCCCTAAATCTAATACCCAAGATTTAAAAACATTATTCAAGGAAAGAATTAAAGCATCCTGACTAACAGTACCTATTGTCATATTTTCCTCCTTGGTCTCTTCATGTTTAGTCTTTTTGTCCCAAAGTTCCCAACATTCCTTCTTTGTGTGTCCACTTTTCCCATAGTGCCAACACATCATCTTGGCTCTAGATTTAGATCTTCCCTAACCCTTTGACTTTCCATGGTTTCCTTTGCTTTTGTTCTTTTGTCTCCCTCTAGTCTCCACCATCAAATCATTCCTTGAAGATGATTCCCTGGTGCTCTTCCTTTGCATTTCTTCACTAAAAATCACACCTATAACATCCTTAAACTTTAAACTTCCCTTAGCAAGGATGAAATTACTCACAACCATAACCAAGCTATCCCAACTATTTGGTAAGGGGTATAAAATCAATAAATCCTTAAATTCATCTTCAAATTTAATAACAATATAAATTAACATACTCAGAACTATATTAAAATCATTTAAATGATCAGCTACAATATTTTTTTTAGACATTTTCATATTAAATAACATTTTATTCAAATATATTTTATTAGAGGTAGAGGGTTTTTCATATAACTCCCCTAATTTCCTCATCTGACCAAATGTGGTAATCTCCTCTAAAATATTGAAGGCAACCAAAGATGCAAGGCACAATTGTATGGCTCCCAGTGTTTTTGTATTGAGCAAATTCCAATCTACTTGATTCATAATTGAAGGTTGGCCTATTTTCCCCATCAAAGGGAGATGAAGATACTTATGAAACAAGGAATCTTCCATCTGCATCTTCCATAATCTAAAAGTTTGCCCATTGAATTTTTCAACTCTAGATCTGCCATTATCTACCATAGCTCCCACTCAAACTAATATCTTTCCTTGTGATTCACCACTTTAGCAAAACCACTAAAGCTAGCTCTGATATCAATTTTTAGGAATAAGTGATTAATTATGCAATAAAATATAACATGGAATTCATTCCTTAGAGTCACAGTAGTAGAGACATGAAAGAATATTTAGATCTAAGTAAATACACACATAACATCGATATAACATGGTTCACCCAATGTGGGATACATCCACCAAGAGGCTCTCTATAATATTATAAACAAGAGTACAAAACAACTCTTAACAAAAGACCTCTTACATAGACAACTTTATCCAACTTGAATACACACCATAATTCTTAAGATCCTAAGCTATACCTCAAACCTAATCACACCGACTGAAGTGAAAATACAGAGCTCAAAAATGAGATGCAAAACATAATGAATAATGTGTTACCCTTGTCCCTTATTTATAATTTTCAAAATCCCTTTAAAAATGTAACCATAGAGATAACCATATCCCCATAAAATAAGGCAAAAAATAAGGGAGGTTTCAACCACATAATCCCCCGATTCTCTCAACACCTTCAAATCATACCCACTTCCAAAAAAATATGCCATAAATAGGATAAGTGGTTAAAATTCATCCCACCATTGTAAAAGGTAAATATTTCATGTTAAAAATGTCTTGGTAACTTTATTTTTACGTTAGGGTTGAAATGGACTCCTTATTCAACATTCATCTCGCACACCAACACCCAGCCTAAACCCACCTTCCAAAACCACTCACCAACTTTTCTAACCAAACTTACCCTCACCTAAGACAAATATGATAGTAAACATCGATGAACACCTAACCACCAACGGTTTTCCCCTAACCACCGATGGTCACAATGTGTCAATTCTAATAGCAAGCTAATTCCACCTATCAGACTCTAACCAAATCCCACTTTTTGAGTCTATGTTTGATTAGAGAGGATTACCCTATTTTTGAACCATGTCTGATTTGTTTAGCATTAATTTCTAATCATTTATTTCTACAATTAGTCAAATTTGTCTCTTATCAAGCACTTATTGTATTTCATTTTAGTATCTTCTGTTATATATGGAAGTAATTTATCTTTCACTTTCAGAACTTAACTATTTAAAAGCATGGATTGATAGCCTCTTAGGAAGCCTATGGTTTTTAGATATAGCTCATGCTGTGCAATCCACCCAAACATCAAACTAATCAACCATTTCTTTAGTGCTTTTTTATCTACAGGTCATTCATCCCTAGACAAAGAGGAGTCTCCACAATCATCTGGATCAACGTGCGCATAACATATCAGGGTTGTATACCATACCCTCCTCAAGTTTCTTCTCTCTTTATTCTAAGAATATAAGCAAAATTTTACTAAAACATTTTGGCATGCCTAGTGGGACCCTTGAGTCTTTCTTGGGTTCATAGTTGCATCTAGGTGCTTCTTCTTGTTATTTTTTTCTCATACAAAGAAATCAAAAATTTCATTTTGGGTTTAAAATCAACATGTATACATTATTTTCTTGATTATTTAGCTCACATAGTTTAAGTAAAGAAATTAAATTAATCATAGCTTCACTCTTGTCACACACACACAAGACCAAACCACTTACACTTAATCAAACATCAAAACACTTGACATAAGGCCTGACTAGGATTTCATCACCTAGAGGTCACCTTTCCCCAACTATCCCTCTTGGATTTCATCACCAAGGGGAGAAGTAACTCAGTTCTCTGGTTGAGTATAATATTTGGTAATTGGTATATCTTGGTTAAGCACCAAACACCCTTATCACTATGGTGAGGGGGTATGCCCCAATATCAAGCCAAGTACTGATTTCTAACGCAGATCCCTTTGAGAGCCTAAACCACCTAGAACCAACCATAGACTTCTTATCTAGTACCCATTCTAAGAACCTAGTTGAGTCACACAATTCTTAAAGCTAAGGCATAAGCCACAAGAGAGACTAAAAATTACCTTAGGATTTAACATGCTCTAGTGTGTGTTTCATTTCTTTGAATTTTCTTATCTTCTCTTTATTTGAGTTGTGAGATTGCTTGTGTCTTCCTTTTCCATTATTTGCATGGTTTTAACTTGGCAACAATGAAGGAACCAAGCAAGTCAAGATCTACCTCTAAATCATCCATAATCCTCTTCTTCATCCATGGAGTACATCTTAGATGAAGAGAGTTCTCCCCATCCTTTTAGAAGTCCTAGATTTCCTCAAATATTTTCCCAAGGGGATATAGATTTCACTACTTTCTTGGGTAATAATCCCCTTCAACATTATCTCAACACCATGCCTCACCGTACCCCCATTTTAGTTCCATTTGTAGATCCACCTTATGGCATGCCATCCCAGCTTATAGGTGACACCTCTATTGTGATCATTACCACCCAACCATTAGCCACCCAAGCATCTTCCTCTATCAACAATCCCTCTGATACCACTATGCAAAACTTACCTATCCAACTCACAAACACCCAAACACCTTCCACCCCAACCAACAACTCTTCTACCTTAGGAGAAACTCAACCTTTAACCACCTATACTCCACTTACCATTAGAGTACCCATTACTAGCATTCCTACCCTTCCTCTTACTATCTCCAAAACACAACTACCACTTTATTCCAAATCTTGGTAATGTCCATACCTTCCACCCTTCCACTCATCAGTACCAAAGTTATTGCTTATCCTTTGCCTACAAACCCAACCATACGTCTGACCCAACCTATGTTAATCCCTCAATAGGTGCCTATTACACCAAACCCAAGCTACATCCCTAACCCACAAGGGTATGTGCCTCTACCTACTACATAACCCCTTGCATCCACTTACCCATATATAGCATCTACCCAACCACCTATGTCCATGTATCCTTATGTGGTATCTTATCAACCATCCATACCCACATACAAATATGTGGTAGTCTCTCAACCTCCCACTAGCTATCCATATGTTACCAAACCTCAACATCATGCACCTTATAACTTTGGAGGTACACAATCACAAACTGATTTGGTAAAAAAGATAATGGACAAAATGACTACTTTAGAGTCATCCATTTCTGGCACTCATAACTCTTATCATATAACCAAATCTATAATGAACCAATTCATCCATCCATTCCCATTCGACCTTATCCTCCTCAATGAGAACTTCCCAAAATTTCAAAATTTCAAAGTAAGGAAGACCCTCAACATCATCTGAGAGCATTCAGGAATTTGTGTTATTTAATTGCCTATGATGATGCTCTCCTTCTTCATACCTTTCCCATATCTCTATCTGATTCAACACTAGATTGGTACAGTGCTATCACAAAGCATTCTTTCTTTTCTTTTGGCTAGCTAGCTCAAAACTTCTTAGACCACTTCTCTATAAACATCTCCAAGAAGGTTTCCATCACTGATCTCTACTCCATTCGGCAATTTGATGATGATTCCATTGCTGACTTCATAGCTCATTAGAGGAGCTTAATAAATTACCTCTCTTTATCTTTTCCCCAACCCAAACTGATTGAGATTTTCATTTAGGCATGTGCCAAACACATTTCCTCTACTTTACAGGTTCAGAGTTTCAAGACCTTTGATGATGCTTTCACCATGGCACAAAAATTAGAGAATAGAGCCATTAATGAGGTAAAACTTAAATTAAGAAACAATAATTCCACCTTCAAATAAAATGAGGCATCCTCTTCCAAACCCAATAATCAAACCAACACTAGCACCAAAAATAAGGGAACCATAAATATGGTTGTCCTTAAAACTGCTCCTCCACTAGTTGTTAATTAACCCAACTTTTCTAACTCCTCCAATCAAAACACTAAAAACCAAAACTACAACACCCAAAAGGAATTTACTCTACTAGGGGATTCATATGCTTTGGTCTTATTAAAAGCCGATATCATACAACTCCCTCTAATCAAACCTCCACAATAATTTGACTCCTTTCATCTTGTACTTGGTTGGTATAAGGAGAGAAAATTATGTGCCTTATATTGTGTCAATGGGCATGATGTTAGTAGGTGCAATACCTTCAAGAACATCATCCAAAATATCATATACAAGGGGGAACTTGTGTTGGATAACCCCAATGCACCCCCAAACCAATCACTTGACATATTTATACAACCATTTCCTAACCATGCTCCATTCACGAATAATGAAAAATAAGAAAGTGTAATCCTCTCACACCCATGAGGCCCATACTATCAATATAGTTCTTGGTGAACTCATTGTTGAAGAACCCATTACCCAAACCACCCCTTTTTCCCCTCCATCTATTGAGGTAGTAGAATCTCTAATATCTCCTTTGATATACACACCAGAGGAGGCAATCATTACTACTCTACTTTTCTCCTCCATCATACAACAGTCCACTCTTCCTCTAGAGAGCATTCCTAAGAAATAAACCACCTTGACTACACTTCCCATCAAGGAATCACCTTCCTAGACATTGGAACCCTTTAGTGAGGCAAAAGATGCAATAATCACTCCCTTCTCTCAACCTATGGGATTATCCTTTGAGTCCACCATCAAAGGAACTAGATCTGTCTATAAACCTTTCTCTAGAATTTTTCAAAACTTAGAATTAATATCCTAACCTAAATTTGATCGAGCTGGATTTTGGTAGTAAATTGGGCTCCCTTATATAACCAAGAAAGAGCCTGTAACCATATCTTTGTCAGATAAACCCATTACTTCCACTATCAAATCCATTGTCATTAAAACCAAACCATTAGAGACCTTTACCAACCAAACCATAACTAAATCATCCAAACTGACTGCACCTACAATAGCCAAGTCACCTTCTACCATTCAAACCAATCCCACCAAAAGTCTTGGCATGTTCCCTACTCAAAACCTTACTCACTCATCATTAAAATTGGAATTAACTTCACCAAACCTATTAAATAAATCCCTATCTAAGTCAATAAAGAAAGTAAAACCACCCAAGATCCCACAAACCAAAATAATGCCTCACCTCTCCACCTTGATTTATATTTTGGGACCTCATCCCTCTACCCTAATTAGGAAACCAACCATCCCAATCAAAACCCAAATCCAACCACCAATTTTAGTCACACCATTTCCCCTACTTTCATCCACACCTATTTTCACCGAACCATTCATAGTTAAACCTCCTACCTCAAAACCTTCTACCTCTAATGAATCTACACCAAAACCATCTACCAAGACCACTCCTTCATTCAAAACTTCTACCATCAAGCCTACTTATAAAAAGGCTTCCAACCCAACTACCAAAACCAAGACCTCCACACCCTTGCCACCTTTGATGGGGTCTTACTCAACCATTTTTCAAAGGTTATTGTAAGCTTCTTACTTGACCTTACGACCTATCAAACTATTTGAACCACATAGTCCTAAACCATCCTAGTATAATGACAACCTAGTATGCTCATATCATCAAACCCCTGGGCATGATATAGATAACTGTAAGGCTCTCCAAGTCTTAATCTATCAACTATATCATGAGGATGACTTATTATTAGATGAGCCCCCCATGAGTCCACTATTGATCCAAGAAATAGGAACCAACATCCAACACTTACCTACTCCCCCACTCTCACCTAAGAGTGAGGATAAACTAAAGCAATCCTCTAGGCTAACTCTTTCCCAAATCTATACTATCCATGTGGTCACACGATCATAGGCTCAATAAAAGGATAAGGGGAGGGAAAAAGTGTCCATTCTATGGATATATCCTTTTTCCACCACTCAAAAAAACCAAATACAAATACCTTCACCATCAACTAAACCCCAAATATCCATCTTGGGTACCTCTCAATCCAACCCTTCTAAATCAATCCAAAGAATAGTTCTAAAGAAAATTCACCAAACACCGACAAAGATGAGTCTATATGAACTGATCACTACTTCTTCCCATCACTACGAAGCTATGATAGAGGCCTTACAATCTATAGAAGTCTAACTAAGAGACCCAAAACCTCTATCAACCTTTATCAGAGCTCTTCAACTTTCCAACCTTATTACCTTCAAGGATTCAAAAATACCTTCTATCCATTTGGATGATCAAGATCCTCCTCTCTTCATTACCATGTACATCAACCAAACCTACATCAAAAGGGTTATGATTGATGGAGGATCTAACATCAACATTATCCCTCCCATGCATATAACCAACTCAAATTACCAGAGAACATTATGTTAGAAACCTCATCAGTGCTTTGATCATTCAATGACACCATGGCCACAACTTTGAGGACTATTGTCCTTCACATTCATTTAAAACCTCACACACTTATTAAGCTCTTCTATGTAATATAAGGAGAGTTCCAGTATAATGTTTTGATGGGAGGCCATTGGATCCACTCCATGGGTTGTGTTCCCTCTACCTTGCACTGATGCATCATATTTTAACATGAAGATCAAGTTGTTACCATACAAGCTGACCCTAGTCCTTTTTCATCATGCAACATGATGTACTAACCCAATGATGTTCTCTTTCCTCTATTGAACATAAATTCATCAACTAAATACAACCTCCCATCTTCTTTTACCAATGAAGCATCCACTAGTTCATCTGTCCCTTCTACCTAAATTCCCATAACAGACCCCTTAGAATCAACATTCAAACATCTCTCATTGGGGGAGTATCACCTTTTGCCCGTCAACACTTTCCCTATTCCCCAAGAGTGTAGGAAACTTGACCACCAACTTGATTATTATTCCAATGTGGGGAACATCATCCCTTTCAAGCTTCCCATTGTCACACCAATTTCATCTATGAGGGACTTGATAAACCCCTTGAAACTTCTACTACTTCCTTGTCTCCTCGGCCATTCACCTCCAGTTTCTCTTATTTGGATAAACCAAAATTTGCCAATACATACCTCTATAGGTGTGCTTAGAAGGGATTTAGCTTAGGTTAGTATGAACATGAACTGCATGAGTTTCTTCCAATCAAGACTTGAAAAAATCATAAAAATCATGGCCTCAGTTTCACTCTGCCTAAAAAGCAAACCAACCCACCTCCCATGACTATTGTTGAGGAAGACATCCCATCCTTACTAACCCTTTCTCCACCAAAATGTGAGGATTTTTATATCATCCCACCTAATTTTTTTTCATCAACATGATTATCCTCATATCCCTAACTTATCATAAGGACAAGGCAACTATGACTATTCTTATTACTCTTCTTGAGCTAGTAGAAGATGACTCTCCTACCATTAACACCATTTAGTATCAAGATGATGATTCTATTATCACATACCTTAGTGCAAAAGATTCATCTATCTATAAATCTCTCCCTCCTAAGACTTAAACTATTTTTAATGAATCCACCATGGACATCAACTTAGGTACTCAGGATAGCTCGTGCATTGTTAAAATTAGATAATCATTAGATTTCTTAGAGAATCAAGGATTTTTTACCTTCTTCCAAGACTAAATCATAGAATTTGCTTGGTATTATATAAATATGCCCAGGATCAACCCTTCCATCACCACACATAACATAATTACCAATCATGATGCTAAGCCTATTCAACAAAAACTTCATCAGATGCACCCCCACATCGCCCTTATTGTCAAAGAAGAGCTTCAACATTTAATTTTTATCAATTTCATCCAACCCATTGACTATCCCTAATGGGTATTGAATTTCATCCTTGTCACCAAAGCTACAAAGGTACTTCACATTTGCATGGATTTTCATGACCTTAATCTAAATTGTCTAAAAGATGACTTCCCTTTGCCAAGCATCGACCTACTTGTTGATCTTACGACTAACCACGAGATGATATCTCTTATGGATGGGTTTTTAGGTTATAATCATATTTTGATTACCCCTAAAGATCAGCATAAAACCACCTTTATCACCCCTTAGGGAAATTTCTATTATAGGGCCATGCCTTTTGGTCTGAAAAATGTTGGTGTAACCTACCAGCACACTATGACCTACATCTTCCATGATTTTATTCACAAAATTATAGAGGAATATGTTGATGACCTTCTTGGGAAGTCCAAATATTAAAAATATCATTTAGCTATTCTTAAAATTATCTTTGAATGACTCATCCATTATCATGTTCACCTCAATCCCAAGAAGTGTATCTTTGGGGTCCTGTCAGGGAAATTTCTAGGCTTCATTGTCTCTCTTCGTGGCATTCAAAGCCAATCCCACCAAAGTTAAAATAATTCTTGATATGCCTCCTCTGACCACCCTCAATCAACTCCATAACTTATAGGGGAAGATCCAATCCATCCACTACTTCCTCTCTGAGTTATCTTACAGATGCCAACCCTTTCATCACCTTCTGAAGAAAGACATCTTTTAGGTAGAACCAATACTATCAAAAGGCCTTTGATTCACTCAAAGAGTACTTTATTTCTCCACCTCTCATTCCCCCAAAAGAGGATCAACCCTCTTATGTGTATATTTTTGCCACTGACCATTCCTTAGGGGTAATGCTTGCACATCATGATGATAAGCATAAAGAGCAAGTTGTTTACTATATAAGACAAATGATTATAGAGTAAGAGACTCAGTATACCCATACCAAGAAACTTTGCATTGCCCTGGTATTTTTAGCCACCAAACTCTATCATTATCTTCTCAACCACAAGACCTTTATCATCACTAAGACCAACCCACTCAATTACATGCACTCCAAGCCATATCAGAATCAATGTATGACTAAGTGGCTCATTATTTTAACTTTGAATTCCTCCAATAGAAGTCAATTAAAGGAAAATTCATTATATACCAATTGGAAAAATCACCCTTAGCAGAAAATCAACCTTCTCCCCTTGAGTTTCTTGATGAGTCTATCATGACCCTTTCTCGAGCAGACTTCACCTATTAAGTGATAATGTTCTTCGATGGATAAAAGTGTCAACATGGTGGAGGATTTGGTATAATCCTTATCCCACTTGATATTTAACCTCATCCTTTATCCTTCAAACTATATTTCAAATGTACCAACAATATGGCTGAGTATGAAGCCCTAGTCATAGGTCTCCAAACTACTTTAGCCTTGGGAGTCAAGATAATAAGTATATTTGGTGACTCCCAACTCATAGTCAATCAAATTAATGGCTCTTATCAGTGTAATAATGATGTTTTAAAATAATATAAACAACTATTTGAATGTGTTATTGACATCATTTGATCATTACCTTATCCAAGCCACTCCATAATCTATGAACAAGTTTGCCGATATAATGGCCTCTCTCGCTTCCTAGATCTTGTCTACACTCTTTGAATCCAAACTATCTATCATTATCCATCAAATTACCAAGCCTTCTTATATAAAATTAGACACTCATACCATATTAAATGTGGAGGAGACCTAACCTAACCCTTGGTATCAGTGGATCTTTGACTATCCAAACCTTGCCATCATTCCTTTTGACCTTTTCAAGAATACTCGAAGATCATTTATTTAGAACACCTCATGTTATACCATACTGGGGGGAATTATTTATAAACATGGATTTGATGGTCTTCTCTTACATTACCTACATAGTCATGAATCCTCTCATGCTATCTGTGAAATACATGATGGGATTTGTGGAGGATACTTTAGTGTTCTAGTTATCGCTAAATGTATCCTTCATTTTGGCTACTACTGGCCTAATCTTAACCAAGATTATTGTGATTATGTGAATAAGTATGTTAAGTGTCAACAACATGCCAATTTACATCATGCACCTAGCCACGGTCTCCAAGTATCCAAGGATTTTTGGCCCTTCTTGTAATGGGGTTTGGATCTTATTAGAGAAATCAACCCCCATTCTTCACAACGACATAATTATATCATCACTGCAATAGAATACTTCACCAAGTGGGTAGAGGCTGCCCCTCTCATTTTAACCAAGGCTTAAAATATCATCAAATATAGTAACCATAACATCATCTACCACTTTGGTGTTCCTCATAAAATCATCACTGATAATGGTAAATATTTTAAGAACAAGAAAGTTCAATCTCTTTATGATGCATTTGGCATCAAGTTAAACTTCTCTTCAACTTATCATCTACAATCTAATGGATAGGTGAAAGCCTCTACCAACACTCTTAATAACATTGCTAACTAAAATGGTTAATGCATCTGGTCAAGACTAGCATTTACACATCCCCTTCACCTTATGGGCATATCATACTAGCATTTGAACCCCTATGGGTACTACCCCTTGCTCTCTTGTGTTTGGAGTAGAGGTTGTCTTGCCTCTCAAAGTCCAAATTCCCTCTCTTTGTTTATACCTATAGGATATTATTTATAAAGATGATTATCATAAAGAACATTTAGCCCAACTTGAGCTACTTGAAAAATGACAGTTACATTTACCCATCTTTGTGTCTATCAAGAGTGAATCAAGTGTGCTTATAATAAAAACCTTAGAGTGTGAGATTTAAACATCAGAGACCTTGTCTTAAAGGAAAATCAACATGCCACCAATATGGAGAAGAGCAAGCAGGGAAAGTTTTCTTTTAATTGGCTTGGACCTTATATCATAATGCACAAATATGTATCGAGAGCTTACAAGTTATCCTCTCTTGAAGGTAATCTATAACCTGAGCCCCTTAATGCTTCACATATGCATCCTTTCTTTTGTTAAACAAGGTCAAACTCACTTTTTATCTAACTTAAGCTCATCCCTTATTTTCAACCACCTTCATCTCCTTATTTTAAGAATAATCAATTTAAGCTAGATCATGTCATTATCCATCACAACTTTAGCCTATCTTGAACATGGGTACCATAACTCTATCTATGATATGATTTTCATGGTACTTTCTACCCCTTTTATAGGATGGATTCCCATGGTTGTTGTCACTTAAACCTCTTTTACATCTCATCAACCTTCTTGTGCTTTAGTTTTTCCTTCATAAAGGTGAACCTTTAAGCTTATATAGGCAATTTCATGTCATCAAAAGCAAAAAAAATAAATCAAGTATATTATGGGTCATTCTTAACTTTTGTAGACTGCTCCTTTGAAGGACAACTACCAAAAACAATCACAATTACTCAAATGTAAGGTAGACTTCTCCCTTGAAGGACATCTATCAAAAGCCTTAAACAAAGATCACAAACTTAGACCAGTCCCTTAAAGGATGGTTGAGTAAAGTATTTTCCAAAGCATAGTAATTTCTTGGAAGCTTCCTACATCAATCAACTTCCCCATCCCTCCAAGCAATACAAAAATATCAAAAGACCCATTATCAAAAATTAAAAAAAGCAATTTTTTTTTTGAAGCCACAATCAACTTTCATAGTTAGACTTCCCACATCGATTAATCTACACCTTATATGACATGGACTTGTTTATATTGGTTCTTTGGTAACCTATAGAAGAGGCATTCTAGTCTGATGAGAAGGTTATATTTTCATCCACATCCCCTTTATACACTTTGTAAACAAGGGATTTTGAGCTTACTTGACATTATGTGAGCAATAAACTATTTAACCAACTAATGAATGCTAATGCAAAGCATTCGAAGGGCTTCTGTTCATAAGCCGACCCAACTTTGGTCTGTCTTAGTCCTTGCCAAATAAAAAGAAATGTGCCTTCTTATTCTTTCATATCTAATTTTTTATACGTTAATTACAACACATGCCTCTTGCTTCTCCTATCTCTCTCTCACATTTAGTTTTGGTTTGTAACTTAATTTGTGTCTTAAGGTTTTATCCACCTTCATATAATCATATGCAATTTAGTATAAACATTAAAAAAAACTATGTGTTTGATTATGTGTTCCTTATTTTCAAAATAACATCTTATCCATCATAATCGATCATAAAAACATCACAACATTACCTTTTATCACATCATAAGTCAATAAGTCATGACATATAATCTACCTCCACATGTATCTACTCATAATAACATCTTCACATCATAATCATCTTATCTAAGTAACCAACAACATAAACTAACCATGAAGCATCTATCACATCTAAAACTATTCAATCATACATTATCCATGCATGCTATCCATCACATGCCTATCTAGGTAAGGAAGCAAAGATCCACATGCCTATAAATTAATTTAAAACATCCACACATCAAACAAAGCATAAACATAATCATATCATAAACAAAATCCATCAAATATCAACATTATCATAAATAACCACATCATCACATGCCTAGATAGGTGAGTACACATAAACCATAAACATCATCATCATCATAACATCATATCATGAATAAACAACATAACATCACACACCATGAACATAAACCATGAAGCATAATTGCATCTATATATCATGAACTCATAATCAAAATAATGATCATATATATAGTAATGTACATATCTCTCAATGGATATATACATCTCACTACATTGACTCATAGGCTAGTATCAAAATCACATAATAATTCAAAGTATAAATCTCATAATAGTATAAGACCCTGGAGCACCACTACCTCTTGGAACCTGCCCACCTCTTGACCTTCCTTGTACACCTATAGATGTGGCCCACTAGCCTAGTGTCACCTTGCTGGCCCCTCCATTAATCCCTACTCTATACTCACCCCATTTAGGCTCATCTGGTAGATGTCTAAATACCAAGGCCTCATAATAGAAAATATCTTTAATTATCTCTATGTACCTCACCATAGATATGGTACTTGATGGTCTTGTAGGTGTTGGTACTCATCCTCTTATCTACCTAAGAGAATCTCTCTCCTAAGTAACCACAACTAGCTGAGCCCTAGCCTGATTCCTCTCCCCAGTCAGTGTGGCCACCTAACACTATGCCATGTCACTCTCTTGGGTAATTGCTTCTAACAATGCCTATGCTATGGCTAGTGCCACCCATGCCTGGTCCCTATCAGTAATCAATGCTTGTCTATCTAGACCACCCCCATCCATGTGATCACTATCCACTTTTATATCCACATATATTTCCTATTGGCCCCCATCATCACCTTTAAAAATGTTTGCATCATAATGAGCCTCAAACCATGTGGGGTAATTTTTAGTCACACCTATATCATCAATCTCAGCCCTCACTGATAGCTCCTCATGGTTAATAAACACCTCGACTGTCTCTAGTTTAGGAAATGGGAAATTTGCATCTTCCCTCATATACCTTGGGAACTCCTCAAGAATATCTTGAACAAGTCCAAACCGCCTCCTCATCCTGTCAAATGGGATGAGCTCAATCTCATGATCTTACCTATTGAATATCCATTTATAACTCTATAGTGATAGGGTATATTGGGCATAGCTCACCCATGCTATAAATCTAAATTATGGGTGTCAAATAACATCTCCCACAACTAGTACCTCCAATTGGCCTCTATACTAGTCTAGGTCCTAGGCTCCTCCTCTTGGTCTTATGTGTTCATAGTCATCTCTCTACCTCATGTACTCGACTCTAAATTCCATTTGTGCAAAACCATGTCATGAAACTCCAATTGGTTAGAGGACCCTAATGTGCTCATAAGCTAAAAAATGTAGCACAAAACCAATTTTGATCCCTTATCTCATGTGGGCATGATATCCCCATAGCTCTTGATAGATCTAAATGAATAAAATATGTGCCTAGGAAAATATCATACGATCCAACCACATATCCACAAAAACTCCCAATAGCAAGTATAAAAATATCCCACTACTAGAATCAAGTAAAGCATAACATGTAATAGCTATCATCATCATTGTGAATAGCCATCTAATATCCCTATCCAACTAATATAGAGGTGTGTAGCGAATCCTCCTGAATGCCACCTTGCAATCATGAGGTCCTCTCTATATAAGTGGTCCATTTGCTCATCCCACTCATCACTGCTAATATGGTATATCAACTCACCTTGTATGGGTAGCCACACTATCTAGTGGATATCCTCTAGAAGAATAGTCATCTCGTTAGTCAAAATCAAGAATGTGTTAGTAGCAGGGTCCCACCTCTCGATGAGTGCCACTAATATAGCTACATCTTGAGGTACATGATAATAATACCTCATGCCTCCTAATCCCACCTTAGTCATGTAATCCTAGTCCACATCAATCATGCCTCAACGTACCTCATTGATTATCTAGGGCACCTGGTCTCTCATCTATAATTGCTCCCTTGTCTACAAGGTTTGATAGCAATCCCTTAGTTCACCTAATACCAACATTCTTGGCCTATGAATTTTACCTATCACCCCTACCTCCTACCTTAACCTACCCACCTTGATTACATAAAATATGCCTAATCTTACCTATACCCAAGATTTACCTTCAAATTAATGTATGTTACTAGTCAAATCGACATAACTACTACCCTCAATCTACACTACTAGCTTACACCCTTCACCTAAACCCTTAACCACTACCCATAACCTTATCCATTACCTTAACCTAAACTTTTAAATTACACCTTCTACCCAACCTTTACCCCATTTATAAACCTTTTTCCCAACCACCAATGGTCAAGGGTAGACCGATGATGGTTCCTTTTGGAACCATTACCAATCAACCATA
Source organism: Torreya grandis (assembly GCA_037957365.1). Lineage (NCBI taxonomy): Eukaryota > Viridiplantae > Streptophyta > Pinopsida > Cupressales > Taxaceae > Torreya > Torreya grandis. The sequence continues at coordinate 555,941 of JARHVA010002303.1, read as the reverse complement.
AACCATTGATGGTCAGATGATCAACTGTCGATGATCCTCAAGCCTAAGGGCTTGACAAAATACCTAAAAACAACAAATAAAACACAAAAAATAACTAACACTTTCTACCTATAACTATACTAGATACCATTTTTCCATCATTCACAACAAAAAGTAATTCTACCCACCCACTATTTCATACCCAATTGCCAAAAACAATAAAAAACCTAACCCTAACCCTGTATCTCAAACCCACTCACAATCAAACTAACAACAACAAATTCAATTCTAAAACTACCAAATATAAGTGCACTACCTACCTCATTACATGATCATCATCATGGAGGAGCCCTCACAACCACCATCGCCTGGCCTTGCACTCTCCCTCATCCTATCTTTATCCTCTTTGGTCAATACCTCTAACCAATCAACCTCAATCAATACCTAATCACCCTCACTCACTCAACTCACACTCACACAACCATCACCACTTTTTTCTTCACATACCAAGATCAATCAAAGAAGGTTAATGTAATAATGAGGAAATAAAAAACCCTTAGTGGCCTTTTTATCAACACCCTTTTAGGGCTAACTTATGACCACCAATGGTTAACCTTGACCGTCAATGATCAACCACTTTAGGATTTTTCACTCCTACCCACCATTTTCCAAACAAATTCTCATTATAAAAACAATCCCACTTCCATACCAATGGAGATTACCTACTCCACCAAACAAATCAACCTTGATAGTGGTTATTTTGGCCCAACTTTTTCATGTTTTGTGATGACCTTACCTTGGTCATTTTGACTGCACTAACTTAATTTCCAAGTTGGACATTTTGAACTTGCACTATTTTTGCATACTGATTAATTTGTGTCTTCATGGGATCACTTCCTACCTTGGATACCTGTGACTACACTAACTTTACCTAGGGGACTTGTGTTAACAAGTGCAACCTAACTTCCATGCCTAAATACAATCATTAGGTCCACTTATCACTTGCCCTTCTAATACCACCTTGTTTTACTACCTCAACTATAGTAACCAAGTCTATACGTGATCTATGATATCACACTTCATCATATTTTATGTGCTTATTTGCACTTCAATACCTCTCACCAACTTTGTCACCCACTTAACCACTCATCAAACCCACACTTGATTCCATTTTACCTCATCACTTTTTGGTTTGAGGGGGGACACCTCCTCCCATACTCGAGGTAATCAAACCCTCAACCCAAGATCCATTTTTTTATTTTATAGCTTGCTAATACAAACTACATAACAAAAAAGAGCAAATGAAGACACTATAATATTGTATGATATAGTTCTAGTTATTGAACTAACCCTTATATCACCTCAGGGCCCCTTAGGGACCATGTCTTGACCATTACCCCACAAACCTAAGTCAAATAGACTAACTCCAACCATTTGACATTTGATCTATCGACCGCTAATGGTTAGCCTTTAACCTCTTTAAGGGTTAAATCCATCTCAACTCGACCTTGCTTCTTTATTCTTAGCCACTCGCATAATTATGCATGTGAAGGCTAAAATTAGATAGCTTGTCAAACCAGTTGTTGAACCTATTATTTCACCTCCCCCTTCCTTTTATATAAAGAGAGGAGGAGGAGGTTAAATATCATCAACAATTATCAAAGCTTCTTATATTAGAACTTATTTTATAGGTATTCTTCTTTGATGAATCTAAAAAATCTCCTAGCGAACTAATAACCAAGTCAAAGATCACAAGGGCTAAACTTCATCAATAGTAGCCAAGGTACCATCACTCTATCAAAATTACTCTAGGCTCCATAATGAGTTTTCATCCACTCACCTCAACAAAGCTAAGTATCTATTTTCAGTAATTAGTTCCTTTATTTTTGTCTTGCAAACCAACACCCAACCTAAACTAACCCTTTAGAATCACTCAGCAACCTTCCTAACCCAACTTACCTTCACCTAAGACGAATATGATAGTAACCTTGATGGTCACCCAACCATTGATGGTTTGTCCTTAATTGTTGATGATCACCCAACTGCTGATGGTCACCTAACCACTGATGGTCATACCCAACTGTCAATAGTCACTGTGTGTCAATTCCAACAACAAGCTAATTCCACCTATCATACCCTAATCAATCCCACTTTCTAAGTCCCTACTCGATCACTGAGGATTACTTTATTTTTTGAACCACATCTAATTTATTTAGCATTAATATCTAATAAATTATTACTATAATTAGTCAAATTCATCTCTTATCAAGCATTTATTATATTTCATTTTAGTATCTTCTGTTATAATGCAAGTAATTTATCTTTCACTTTCAGAACTTAACTATATGAAAGCATGGATTGACAACCTCCTAAAAACCCTGTGCTTCTTGGATCTAGCTCATGATAGGCAATCCACCCAACTACCAAACTAATAAACCATTTATTTAGTGTTTTCTTATCTACAAGTCATTCCTCCTTAGACAAAGAGGAGTCTCCACAATCATCTAGATCAATACATGTGAAACCTATTAGGTTTTTCGACCATACGCTCCTTGAGTTTCTTCTCTCTTTCTTCTAAGAAGATAAGTGAAATTTTACTAAAATAACTAGAACCTTATTCATACATTTAAGTTTCCTTAATCCTAAACCTATATTAATTTTTGAAGTGCACACCCTTTCCCATTCCACCAAAGGGAGTTTATTTTTCTCTTTTGATCTAGTATAGAGGAATCTTCTTTTAATATTTAAAAGATTTTCCACTATCATCTTAGGTATCTTGAACAAAGACATCAAATAAATTTGTAAAATTTGCAAGGTACTCTTTATGAGTTGTAGCCTACCTGCCTGGGATAAAATAAATCCTTTCCATCTAGCTAGCTTCTTATGAAACATCTACAACAAAGGATTACATGCCAAAGTAGGTAAATTAACATCATATAGAAGCATTCCTAGATAATTCTCTAGAATTTCCTTAATCTGACACGCTAAAATAGATGCAATCCTATTCTATCTTAATACAATTCTGTTGGATAAATATAGCAATATTTTTTCAAAGTTAATTCTCTGATTTGAAGCACTTTCATAAATTTGAATTATAATTTTTACTTCTCTCACCTCTTGCATCAAAGATTCAACCATAATTATCATATCATCAACAAATTATTGATATAAGGAGGGATCTACGTTCCAAGCTAATTGGAACCCTTTCAAATCTCCATCAAATAGACTAATTAAAAGCAACCTACTAAAATACTTAGCCATAATAATAAAAATAAATGGGGATAAGGGGTAATAGGTCACCTTGTCTGATGCCTATTTTTCTATTAAATTTCCCTACAAGAACGCTATTAACAAGGATTGAAAACATGACGGATGAAATACAATTACTTATGAGTTGCCTAAAGCCTTCTTGAAATACATATTACATCAAAAATTTATCTATAAACCTCTAATCCACCCTGTGATAATCTCTATTCATATTGAGATTAAGAAACATATCTGCTTGGTTACTTTTTCCCATAGAGTGCAAGGTCCCATGAACCAGTATTATGCCATCTTGAATTTGCCTTCTTGGAATAATGCCTAGTTGATGAATGTTGATAATTTTCTCCATGATAGGATACAAACTTATAGAGATACTTTTGGTAATAATTTTGTATACAACATTACATACACTAACAAGACAGAAATCCATGAGGTTTGAAGCCCCTTCTTTCTTTGGAATTAGAACAATGAAAGAGTTATTTAACTCTTTATACAACTATACAGAAGAGATGAATTCATTTGCTACTGCTATTAGATATTCCTTAAAAATATCCTAAAATATTTGAAAGAAAGATATAAGATACCCATTAATCTTGGGGCTTTATCCTTATTCAATAGGAAAATGGTTGAGTTAACTTCTTCAGCTGAAACACATGCCATAAGAATTGTGTGTGTCTTCCCTAGAAACCAGCTCAAGGATAACATGGATAACCTCTTTTTTTGATCTGATATAAGTATTTAAAGAAGTTAACAAACTCTTCCTTGATGACATCCATTTATGAACATAATTCCACATTACTCCTCTAGAGGTCCTTGATGAAATTATGAATTATATGTTTCATAGTAGTGATATGGAAAAAATTTGGTGTTCCTATCACCTCTTTTAACCAAATGGCTCTTGAATTTTATCTCCAAAATTTATTCTTTGGTTGCTAAAGAGTGATGTTGATAGATAAGATGTTTCCTCTTTAAGTTATTCTGATCATCCAAACCATGTATAGCTACATTAGCCTCTAGGTTAGATAGTAATTCCCTTAATCCCTTATTTTGAGAAAAATTATTTCTAAAAACCTCCTTGTTCCACACTCTAATATTTTTTTTAACATTTATCATCTTCATAATCAGTATATATATGGCTGATCCATAATCCTCAACAACCCACCATTCCACTATTTTATCATGAATTTATGGATGATTGAACCACATGTGCTCCATTCTAAAAGGCATGTGATCTTTCCTAGATTTATCCTCAATAACCTACTCCAATGGATTATGATCCGATCTTATTCTAGGGAAAGGGCTTAATAATAAATCCTTTAAAATGATCCACTCCAAAGAGACTAGAACCTTGTGTAGTCTTACTTGAATAAGATTTTTTCCTATTCTGTTATTTGACCATGTGAAAGGGGTACCTCTCAAGTCTATATCTAACATATTAAAATATGATATAAAAGAGGATAAATCTTCCATGTTGTCTAAAAATGCCTGATTGCCTCTTCTTTTTTTCTCCAGCATTAGAGGCATGTTGAAATATCTTAATATCATCCATATCAAATCTTTACAATTAGATATGAACATACAAAGTTCCTCCCACAATATTTTTTGACCATGAGCAGAGTTAGGCACATAAATATTTGATATAATTCATATTTTTCTATCATCCTTGTTTGTAAACAACACTACCAAATGATGTCTGAATATAGTCACCATATCTCTTGACTAAAAAAATTATTCTAGAAAGTGGCTAAACCTCCAAAAGCTCCTAAAGAACTAGCACACATACCTTCTGCTTCTTTCCAAAGTTTTAATGTATTTTTCTCAAAAATCTTTTCATCCATTTTAGTTTCCTATATGGCTAAGACCATCAAATTATGAATCTTTATAAAATCCCTAAATACTATATGCTTATATTGTTACGTATTTGAAAAATAGTGAAAAATCAATAATATCAATGAAGATAATGAGATACCTCTAAGAGATGTGGATTGTAATTGATCACCATTTAACCTTACACATTCAAGTTATATTAGTACTTAAAAGATAAAAACAATGTTTTTGACAATGGTTCAGGATTTAATATTTATAGTGAAAGTTTTATTTTAGAATATATAATTAGGTATTGGTAGAGAGGTTTTAGCTAGCTCAACTATGATCATAAAAGGATTTTAAAACCAATAATTACACCTAAAGTTGTAGTGGACATGTTGATAGGGATGAGGGAAAATAAAGAAACACTAGTTTGTGGGGTGGGGGAGATTTAAGCAAACAAAGTGAAAAATAACAAAGGAGCATGTAATAAAAACAAACGTAAAAGAGAGCACATCAATGAGAAATAATATTGATGTATAACATATTTTTGGGGCCTAGTTCATTTACTTAGTCTCCATTATTTACATAATTTAAGCATGATTGATATTTTTTGTTGGAGTAAACATTTACAAGTGTATATATAAGAGGAGTAAACATCTTGTCTTTTATATATAGTAAATGAAAATCAAACTATTGAAGGCAAATTCAAATAGAAGTTGTGTAAAATCCATCTTCTAGCCCGTATATTTTATAGCTAGTTGTGCTACCCATCCATGATTATCTTAGGTCACTACCGCTCACTACCCATAATTTATGTCAAAACTGTATAAATAGTGCATAATTTGAACCAATAATTGACAAGTACATAAACACTCTAAAATCATATAATTTAACAACTAATAAATTTGTATGGGCCTTTATTATAGATATATAAAAATTGAATGTACTATCATTCTCTATTATTCAAAATCAAGTAATGTTGTTAATTCTATGGATAACTTCCTATCCTTGATTGATCTTATATGTATATAAAATCAATCCACTAATGGATGATGATAATAATAATAATAATAATAATAATAATAATAATAATAATAATAATAATAATAATAATAATAATAATTAAAACCTCATTATTTTTAAGTAGTCCATTTTTAAGTGGAAGGCTCAACATCATCATCATCATCATCATCATCATCATCATCATCATCATCATCATCATCATCATCATCATCATCATCATCATCATCATCATCATCATTCTATTCTATTAATTTAAATATATGATTTAATTTATATTTGAACTATAAATTGATGGAAATTTATTTATATTAATTTAAATAATTAATTTGATTGATACTTTAACTATAAACTAACAGAAATTTACGGGTTAAAATAAATAACTATATTTATTAACTCAAAATATCTTGAGTGGCTATTCCAAGAAATACAATAACCACCTTTTCTTTCCCCAATAAATCCCACAACCACCTTTTATTTTTGCAAGATTTCAAATAATTAATCCCTTAATAGAAGATGTAAAACCTCTCAAAGACGCCCTATTTCTCTTATAAATAATATTAATTATTTTACATGATAGAAATCATGGTGATGAGAGTTCAAATCATTTTTATTTCCATTAAAGGTAAAATTCATTCAAATAAGAAGACAATAAAGAGGAATATAATGAGCCCATACAAATGTTGGAGACTGCGTCAATCAATAATTTATTACAAAATAAAATTTCTACCAAACTCAAAGAACTTTAAGGCATTCAAATTCCATTTGGATTCAAAACCTATATATTGAAAATAATTCATACAAATTCTTGAGTGAATTCTTGCAAAAATCAATAATTAGAAATATAAGCAAAAAATCTCAAAACAATAATGAATAACTTCTTTTTGGTAATTTCATGCATAGGAAAAAATAGAAGATAGATCTTTAACAACCAAACCATTAAGTTTGAGTTCAAAGAAACCAAATTGGAATGATTGAAAAGCGTACATGAATATGTATGATTAGAGTCCTTGAATATTATAGAGGCAAATCCATTGTAATAGTTGTTTCTCCAACAAGATTTGATCCAAGATTATTGGTATTAATCTTGTATGCTTACATGGAGATTGTCATGTCTTTTGGATTCTACCAATAGTCATTATCTGAAATGCCATCATCCACTTAAGACTAGAGTACTACAGAGACAAAAGCTATTATAGTAATTGTTTCTCTAGTAAAATTTGAATTAGGATTGTTAGTATTAATCTTACATGTTTACATAGATATTGTCATATCTTACAAATATTTCCAATAGTCATGGTATGAAATAACATCATCCCATTGAGACTAGAGTTAAAACATAATTAATATCTTCATATTGGTTAGAGTTCAATATTTTATTACTCCATTATATTCATGAATGAAAAATTAATTTAAAACTTATAATACCACCTATCTATATAAATATATTTATCTCAATATGAACCTTTATGAGCTAACCAATCCTCCCATTAAACTCTAAAACATAGAAGTATTTAAAAATGAATTAAAAACAAGTAATTTTTATTTAATATCCCATAATTAAAAAAAATAAATTTTATAATAATCAAGGTACAAAATAAAAACCAACATTGAATTCTTATAAAACTAATATATCAACAAAATATAAAATTTGAATAGTTAACATATTAATAAAATTATTATAACTTTCTTCATGTGACAAAAATTATGAATTTTTACTAAAGTCTCTTTAATTTATGCTAAAATATGAGATCAATAGATATTAACCTATGATCAAGTTGAACAAGGTAATCTATGTTTAGGTACATGTTACACACCAAGAATATTTGAAAAAATTCACCCATATAAAATTAAATTCTATAAAACAATAACACCTTGATGAATTTGGTTATTTCCATCATTTCCTATGTGGATTCCCGCTAAAATCCCCACCATCAGAGTATTGTTACATTTTGGTTTTTTATGCTCATAATTTTCTCTTTAATCAATGAAATTATCATTCTCATTTGGGCTTCCCAACTCAAAAAAAATCCCTAAATGGTGAATGATTTTTCTCTAAGGGCCACTTAAAGTTAAGAGGGCATACATACCATTTTACCCAAGCACGTTATGTAAAAAAGTTAGAAATTATAATGTCATTCAAATTATTTGTTATAGAATATGCACATGCCATAAATCTCTTCGATACATGCATATTATAAAATTGAGATCCAATATCTAGAAAAAATGAAAGGCATGTTATAGACATGGGCCAATTAAAAATGAAAGGCATGTTATAGTTAAACAATTCAAGGGCATGTTATAGACTTGGTATGATATCTAGAATAAGGAATCATAATGCAAAATCTCAAACTCAATTATGTTAGACTCTATTTTAATAAGAATTTTAAGGGTATCAAACTTTACACAAGGAAAAATTAAAGACTAAAACAAAATATGGGTAATGTGGTTGTGAGTTTGTAAAGGAAGAACATAAAATCTATACATTTTTACGTAGCATATATCTCTAGTCACTTGGTAAAATGAGGTATGCATATAAGGATGGGTAAATAATTTAAACTCAAGTGTAATATTAAATGAATATGATACATTTTTCATATGTAATGTGGATAGGGCTTAAAGTATAGTAAAGGCTTCTTTTTTTTTGGGTTGGTGAATATTACTTAAACATTATCCTTTGTGTATTGATTTAAAATAAAATAATTATATACAAGGTTAAATATTATGTAATATTAAATAATTTTAAATATATACATAATTTTTTAGCTGATTATAATGGTCTTTATTTATATTGAAAAAATTATGGAGGTTGACTTTATATCCTATTACTGGAAGAAACATAAATTTAAAGAGAATGAAATACTTTGGCCTTGTGGATCTATTGATTATGACCTAAAATAGACTCATTGTTGGCTCTAAAATTTTTCTTGGTCTATATATTTAATATAAGGTTTTTAAAAATCATATTTTAAAGATACACAGAAAGATAAATAATAGTTGTAAAGAAAAAAAACTCAAAAAATTATGAAATTGAATATTCTAGTTGAACTCAACATTTCAACACATTAATGCTTCAAAACCCTTAAAAAAATTACTAAGATATGATCTTTCAACCCATCCATTTATTTCAAATCATGGTATTTCATAGGAATAACAAAGGGGAAAAAACAAATGAACATCTAACAAAAAGTGTAGAACCTGCATGGTTAGGTAGATGAGATTTCAAGCATATTGTCAACATCTACTGAGAGGTAGCTTCACTTTGATCAGGATTTGAGATCAATTATAAAAAAATTAAAGTACTTATAATTCTAATTTGGAAATTACAAAGGAAGCCTATTGTATACATCCAAAATGGCATATGTAGTTACTTTTTTAGACATCTATTGGTGATATTATTTGATTACTTTAATTTCTACAATTGACTTGATCTAGGTCCTAGATTTTAGATCTTTTGCCATATTTCATTAGGTTTTATAAAATTCTATTCGACTTGAACTATTTGAATAAGTGGAAAAACTACAAATAATGACATGTAGTTCCATAAAAATGACTAATACCTCACATACATAGTTTAGAACTCAACCAACCATAACTAGTTCGAAGCTTTAGAGAAAGCCATAACATACTAATTTAATTTATCTATTGTCAACTATTATCACCACCATTTCTTCACGCCCTTGAGATTATATCAAATGAAGGAAACCTAACATGAGTTATAAACATAAAAATAACACCCATTAACTTGATGTAAGGTTTCTAGTAGCACATCCCTATCATATTGCTCTAAAAGATGACCCTATCATTTGGCATTGCCTTACTTAAAAATATGGATTTTTTTTCCTTCTATCCTAATGCCAAAATTTAGATTTGAATATAAAATATTAAATCCTTCAATTAATCCTTTCAAGGGCAGTTAATTTTATTTTATACAAAGATTAACCATTTGTTCTTCAAAGAAGAAGAAATAAAAGTAGAGTTGATTTCAGAAGTAAATTGAAAACTTGGGTGAATAAGTATAAGTAACCTACCTTAAAATTTAAAAGTCACAAGTCATTACCAAGTATTTGGAATCTCTTCCTATTACTAATCATTAACCTAAGACAAGCCATTTTTGCCTTGGATTTCATCACATGGCCCTTATTCATTCATATTTTATTAAACCACAAAGTTAGGCTTGTTTACCTTAATTTAAATAAAAAAGAGTTAGGCTTATTTACATTTACTTAAATAAACAAGAGTGGTCACTGAACTCAAATATATCTTTACTACTATCTCTATTTAGTCAACTTAATTTCAGAATTATCTATTGACCAATTCTACTCCAAAAATCTAATAACCAATGTTTTTTTAAAATGTTTTCCTTCAAGACCCTATTATATCCCTTCGTACCTAAACAAGACAATGTAGCTATCAACTAGTATATATATTTTCATTGCATCATCCTATCTTTTTTCTTCATAGATTAAGGCACATAAATATTAAATTTAACTTATAGAAATGACATGGCCTTGCATTTATAATGAATGCATTCAATTTTTAATAGAATATGTATTATCATCACTTACAACATTTTTAAGAAATTGATATTTTATTTAAATGAAATAAGTTAAAATATTTAAATTTGGGGAATGTAGAAATGCTAAAAAAAATTGATGAATATAATATCTAAAAAGTCAATTAACTTAATGCAAAATTACTTATGACAAGCTTCACCCCCTTTAGCCTTGGAGAGTGTAAAGATGATATGAATAATTTTTTTATTGGTAATATTTATGTTAGAGTAAATAATTAGGGTTAAGAGTAAATTAGGATTAACCTATATAACTTGGGTATTAACCAAGGATGCTTAAACTAAGTTAGACTCATGTGTAGTTTAAAATTACACACCCACATATTTAATTATGTATTCAACATGTTAGGTTTGAATGTTGATAATAGTGTACAAGGTAGGTATAGATTTGTACACATGGCAGGACTATTTATTTGGCAACTAGCTAGTTTTACATTGCCAAATTAACTCCTCTCACCTACCCTCAACTATTATAAATATGAGGGTAAGGTGTAGCATATTAATGAGAGAAACTGAGGATTTCAACATTGTAATATCTCCTTGAGGGAAAAAGAATCTCTTTTTTGAATATCATTTGAGTTTTCTTATTTTAAATCTCATTTGTTTATAGCTTCATGTGATGTTTTCTGTTGCTAACTCTTCAGATCTTAGATCATTGAAATATTTTTATCATTCTTAATATGGTATCTACCAAATTAAAATTCATGTATTCCATAATTTATTTGAGTATCAATGGACCAAGCACATTGAGGTTCATATGCACTTCATTCATCATCACATTCAAGATGAAGTTCTTAGCTTGGAGTACATTTTGACTCAACAACAAGTTACTGACATCTTTATGAAGTTTTTTATTTTGCCTCATTACCTTGAGTTACATGGTATGCATGGGGTTTCATAAGGTGTCCTCTGGGGGTGTTTGTGAGGACATCATCCTTCTTCATTTTGATTGTATATGGGTATCTCATCAGTCTTGTTGCTGGAACCCATTTTTAGACTCTCTCTCTCTCTCTCTCTCTCTCTCTCTCTCTCTCTCTCTCTCTCTCAAGTTAATCTTAAGGAAGGGTGTTAGAGTAAATAATTTGGGTTAAGAATAACTTGGAATTAACCTATGTAACTTGGGTATTAACCAAGGATATTTAATTTAGGTTATTTAGACTCATGTGTGGTTTAAACTTGCACACCCACATATTTAATTATATAGTCAACATATTAGGTTTGAATGTTGAAAATAGTACACAAGGTAGGTCTAGATTTGTACACATGGTAGGACTAATCATTTGAAAACTAGCTAGTTTCACATTGCCAAATTAACTCCTCTTACCTACCCTCAATTATTATAAATACAAGGGTAAGGTATAACATAACAATGTGATAAGATGAGTATTTTAGCATTGGAATATCTCTTTGAGAGAAATAGATAGAATCTCTTTTCGAAATATCATTGGAGTTGTCTTGTTTTACATTTCATTTGTTTGCAGCTTCATGTGATGTTTTTTATTTATAACTCTTTAGATCTTGGATGATTGAAATGTTTTTATCATTCCTAAAAATTTATATAAGCTATCAAGAAAATAGGTGGTCCTATTTTGATTCAATAAGTGCAAAGGTAATAAAAAATAATGATAGATGAATTTTGTGTCATAAATAGTAATGGCCAAAGTGTTAATCTGTTCAAATATCATTATAAAAATATGGATTTTAACTCAAATATTCCCAAAATATGGGTTAGAAGGTCAAGAATTAGGTAAAAGAGAACAAGACATAATAAAACCCCTTATCCTAATTACTATCCATTCAAGTAGGGAGTTATCTAGAATAATAATGTTGAGTACAAATGTGTCTCTACCAAAAATAAACCAAGTATTTAAACCCATAACATTCCTTTTGATGTTGTCAATGTGTATTTAGGTACTAGAAACAATTAAAATATGGTCAAAGATTCTATCAAATATCATCACAATTAATTTTAAAAATATAAAATAACTCATTCTCAAGAGATAGATAATATAATTAATGTTCCCAATGATGTGTATATAATTACCCTTGACAATAGTTATAAGTTTAAGACTATTTATGTGGCAATAATTGATTATTCCATTGAGCATGAGACACCACATCCTCATAATTTCTCCACTAATGAAGCCATAACTAACTTTTTGGTAATTTTTGTTGACTTACCTTCATGTTATCATAATAATAATTTCCATTTCAATTTGAATGAGCACGCTTATTTTGGTGAAGGAGAGCCTTCATGTAGTGATGATGATGTAAAGCCATATAATCTAAATGCATTTTATCGAGGATAGGTTTAATCTATTGGATGAAGATAAAATATACATCTTAGTACTCATTATGGCCCTATAATATTAAATATTGGTGCCTCTTTAGATAATATAGAACAAAAAGTCTATATTGATTGAATATCAAGATATTTTTTCATGGTCATACATTGATATTCTTGGTGGATCAACATTTATCTTTATAAATTTTAGTTCCAAACATTTATAGTAAAATATTATAAAAAAACATCCTAAGGTAGATTTAACATTAAAACATAAAATATAAAAATTGTCAAACATTGATTTTATTAGAACAAATTATTATTCTGAGTGGATTTACAACATTGTACTCATTGAGAAACTAATTAGAGGTATTATAGTATGTATGGATTTTTTAGATTTGAACATAACATGTCCCAAAGATGGATTTTTTTCAATCAATATCAATATAATTGTTGATTGTAACATTGTTCATGATATGTCATTTATGGATGGATTTTTGGGTTACAACCAAATTATAATAATCCAAAATGATGAACATAAAGTTCCCTTTACAACTCCTTGGAACATAAATTTATATGTTTTAATTATTTTTGGATTAAAGAATGTAGGTGATACTTATTAAATATCCATGGAACATATATTTCATGATTGTATGCATTATATCTTTAAAGATTATGTAGATTAAATTTAAGAAAAATCTAAGAAAATGAAAAATCATGTGCATGGTTTCAAAAAAATATTTGAAAGATTAAGGAAATAAAAAATGTGATTAAATATATATATATATATATATATATATATATATATATATATATATATATATATATATATATATATATATATATACATATACATATATATACATACATATATATACATATACATATATATATACATATATATACATACATACATACATACACACACACACACACACACACACACACACACACATATATATATATATACACACACACACACACACACATACACACACACACACATACATACATACATACATACATACATATATATATATATCTTTGGTGTGACTTATGGTAAATTATTGGTTTTCATTATCTCTAGGAGAGTAATATATGTATACCTTAATAAAGTAAAGGTTATTGATTAAATGCTTTTGCCTAAAAATATTAAGTTGTTAAGAAGCTCGCAAGGGAAAAATTAGTTAATTAAAAGATTTTTTACTCACTAATATGTGGATAAGACATAACCTTTTGATATATTTATTAGGAAGGATGTCAATTTTGAATGAGATGAAAAAAGTCAAAATATTTTGTTGCAATCAAAGATTATCTCACCAGTCCTTTGTTATGATGCCACTTATTATAAATAATCTACTATTACTTTATATATTTGCTACATAACATAATTTAGGATATTTTTAAGAAAAAATGTTGATGAAACTAAGGAAATATAGTTATATTACATTATTATAATATTTTTATTATGATAATAATTACAATACAACATAAAATTTATTTTTAGATGTGTGTTTTACAACTCAAAAGATTGGAAATTATATGTTCAACAATGAAATGCATGTGATTACTAAAGCCAATACTTTCAAATACATGATGTCAAAACTATGTTAATCTAGTATGATAGCTGTATTGATCTAAAATTGATCGCTTCATTTATCATCACTAATATTACTATTAGTTGACACTAATTTCACTTATCTCTTCCAGTTTCATCCTAATATCACCCCTTCTAGTCATTTATCTAACATCCTCATTCATTATTCTTCATCTACTAACCTTATATTATCCCCAACAACATATTAATTATTCTAATCATGTCTTATCCACTAATTAATCCCACTTATCTATTATATTAGAATTTTAAATTTTAATCCCACCTACTCTAGCCTATTCCTAGGCTTTTCTACATCATTAGTCCGTAATTTCCTATCTAATCACCTACTAATCTTGTTTATCCCCCATAATAGATTATAGAATTCTCCAATTCTCCAATCCTCTCTATCTTATCCCTTCCTCTCTAGAAACCCCTATTGTAGAGGTTTCTAAGAAAATTTTAAATTCCTTGGATAATCCTCCACTATTGATCTTCTTCATCTCAACTTTAAATATTGGCCATTGATCTTACCTCCATGGAATATTTAAACTAACCCATCCTCCATGGAAAAAAAAACTATTAAAACCATAAAATATCCATGTCAATATGATTAAACAGTCCATGCCATCATCCAAGTCATTAATCAAGCCAACATCATGCCATCATGTTAAAAATCTGAGTCTTTGCTAAACAATCCATAATCAATTAATCTTTATTTATTTGAATATTGATTGGGAACACTTAGATTTAAGTTATAATGTTGCTTTAGATGTTAATTTTATGGGATTTTGATCTAATGGTTCTTGATTTTAATGGTAGATTATAGATTTGGGCATTTTTGGTTACATTGCATAATCAAAATCCTATTCCTCAAATTTTCATCCTACATTTTGGTGATCACATTGGGATCCCTCTTTTTGAATTGACCTAGTGTGTTTGAAGTGTGTCAATCAAGCTTGAAGGTTAGATTGAAGGTAAATGTAGGATCAAAATTTCAAAAATCTCAACCTCCAGGTGAAAGGTTGTATTACTTTGCAACTTGTGATTTTTTAGAGGCATTTTTGCACATCCTAGTTAGAGTTTTTATAGGCCACCCAACCTTAACTACTAACCATTTACTTTTTTGGAAATTTTTGTAGCCTCTTCAAAACCACATCTTGATAAATGTGATATTGATAACTATATGCACTTTTGTCTAACCTAGATGCAATTTCGACTCCTAGGTACAATTTCACCCCTGAGAAGTGCAGTTTTGAATAAATATTATAATAAGGTCAATCATTAGCCATTTTGAATTCTTGTTGGTTTTTGCAATTTTGTATTGACTTGGTTGTTTTTCAATATTAAATAAAAGTTTCTATCATTTTTATCATACATAGGTTTTTCATATTGAGCAAAACTGCATCTCTCTAGTCATGATATTGATTTACATCTATGATTTTGCCTCCATAATCTATGGTTTTACCTTCATAATCTATAGTTTTGGTCTTGATAGAGGTTTGCTAACTTAAAATATGTGTTTTTTATCTTTAATACTTTTTTTGCTTATATTTGACTAAAATCTTCTTATAGGGAAGGGGAAGTTTTGCCCAGGCAATATCAAACATTCTTAAAATACCCCTTTGAACTATTTGGTGCAATATCAACTATTTACAAAGGAAATTTTTAGCATGGATAGGTGATTTTTAAAACCAAGTCCTGTTCATTCATCTTATCCTTTTTTGGTCATTTAGTTAATATTGAGATTTGTAAATAGTCTAGAACATCATATATATTAGACATATAACATTAATATATGTATATTTCACTGTATATTTATTAGGAAGATGTGCTACCCATTTTCTTTATTTTGTTATTGTAATAGTTGTTATGGATGCATATGCTTTATAAATCATTCCATGAGCATTTTTTTATCCCACATTCATGGGATGTAGTATTTGATTAGATTGGACTTAGTATATAAGTAAGTATTGAGGCCAATGAATACATCCATGAATTTATTGTATTGATCTTGATTAGAGGAGGTTAACCCCTCAAAGAGGCAAATGATTCTGTAATTTAACCATTATAATTTAGTTCAACTTATTTGAGTTAATAGATTGCTAATATCATAGTTTATTTCATGTCTTTGTAATTATCTACTAAGTTGTTCAGGAAGGATCCTGTCATCTGGTATTAGAGTACTTTTCATGGCCAATTTTTTTCCATAAAGTCTAAACTCTATTCTACTACATAATTCCCTTAAGTATTTTTCTTAGATAGTCTTAACTTTTTTCTAATGCATAATTCTATTTTGTATCATAATAATCTATTTTAGATCAGGGTAAAAAACTTGTCTACAGAACTATGAGAAGAGCTTGGATGAAATCCCTAAAAATTATTTTGAGGAGTACCACATGAACCTCAAAGTAGTTGTCCCATTGAGAGGACCTGCTAGCGAAATGGGAAATGGCCCCTTATCGATTGAGTAATTCCCACCCATGAGGAAAACCAAGAGCTAGTGCTTAGAGGTAAACCCTTGGCCAAATGTTTTTTGGAGAGTATTAATCACTTAGATGACATTGGTGGCCAAAGAGATATATGTAAAACCTTAGGTAGCCATTAAAACTTGGGGCCCATTCTATCAGTTTTAGAATATTCCTAGCACTCTCAAAACATCAATCAATAGAGTATCAGAAGACTCTTAGAGGTCTTGCATTCAGATAGTTGACACAAAATAGAAACTAAAAAATCTTCATCCTATCAATATCTAAAAATTATCAGTAGAATATCAACAGACTCTAAGAGGCCCTATGACTAGACATTTGATAGAAAATAGAAACTAAAAAATCTTCATCCTATCATTATCTAAAAATTATCAATAGAGTAATAGCAGACTCTCAGAGGCCCTACAACCATATATATCCATCTGTATCCCTGTTGATCCTCAAACTTTATCAATACACTTGAAATTCCCTTCTCTATGTTTTCTTCCTTGAGGTCCCATATCTCGATTCCACTCCTAATTCCTGTAAATCTCAATTTTCCTTTTTTTTGAGTTTTGTCATAACTTCTATTTTTTTCCATTTGCCTCAATTTTTCCATAGTGTTTGTCTCCCTTTTTTTCTCCTTTGTCCCTCTTTGATAAATTTTCTAGTTTTCTATTTTCACTCTTGAAATTACTCTCACCTTCATTAGTCATACTCCCACTTTGTAAAAAAATTAGTAAAAGTACCTTTGTCCCTTTCGATTTCACCCAAATTAAAAAATTCCCTTAATAAACATGTCTTAACTCTAGTTTTCCTATCCATTGCAAAAAAAATATCTTATTCTGGTCATGGTAGTAACCCAAATAGGATAAAAAAACATGGATAGTGAAATTGCTACCCTCAAGACCCACGCCAAAGATCTTGGTGAAACAATTCTCAACCTTAGACTTCAACATACCACTATGAACAACATATGACATCTAAAGTCCTCTTCAGACACTGTGTTTTCTTCTTCTATTAATTTTTATGGGCCAAAGCTTAGTTTTCCTTGATTCAATGGTGCAGATTTGATTGGATGGATCTATTAGGTAGAACAATATTTTAATTTGTATAATAATTTTGATGCTAATAAGGTCCCGTTTACATCCTTTCACTTAGAACATGAAGTCCTTCAATGGTATTAATGTTATACCAAGGCTCATGATGAACATATATAGACCAATTTTTTCACCCTCATTTTGTAATGATTTGTCCCTAGTGCCATTGATGACTTCACTAGAGCACTCACTAAACTTCACCAAATAGGAACCATGAGAGAATATCAAACATAATTTAAAAAATAGCCAATCACACAAAGGGATTGTCTAATGAATTCTTTAGGATTTGCTTTATCAATGGACTAAAGGATGCAATTCAATCTAAGGTCAAAATGTTCTAGCCCAACATGATGATGAAAGCCTTAGGGTTGGCTAAGTTGGTAGAGGACAAGATCACAACTCAATAACAATTCAAATCAAAATTTTGTCCATTCAAAAATATAGCTCCATAGCAATCTCAAATAACACCAACCCCTAGAACCACTCATATTAATAGTTTGAATAAAGCAAAGATGTGAGGCCATATAAAAAAAGGACCATATTATAATTATGATGATAAATTCACTTGAGGACATCGATGTGTCGAGAAAAAACTCTACCTATTGAATGTGGACATTCTACCCAAAACTAAATATTGGGAAGATGTTCAAGATACAACATATGATCTAGAAGAAGCTCAGTTGATTGTGGAGCCTGTTTCTCAAGAAGACCAACAAGATATCTCTCTCCATGCCTTAGTAGGAGTCACCACACCATAAACCATACGAGTCAAAGGTTACTTCAATAAGTTCCCTCTCATAATACTCATTGATTTTGGTAGCACTCATAACTTCATTGACCCTTGAATTACCAAAAAGTTTGATTGTTTTGTCTATCCTTGCTCCAACTTTGAAGTCATGATTGCCAATGGGGGTACATTACCTTGTAAAGGCAAGTGTCACAATGTGAGTATCTCTATCATAGATTATAAATTGAACTCTGACATGTTTTCTTTTCCCTTAGGTAGATGTGATGTTATTTTGGGAGCCCAATAGTTATGCACACTTGGACCCATCTTATGAGATTTTTCTAAATTTTGGATGCAATTTTCAGACAATGGGAAAAAACACACATTAAAAGACTTACAATCAAGATCTCTCAGCATCATAAGTTCACATCACATGGAAAATCTTATTAATAATAATTCATATGATGTCATTTCCCAAATCCATTCCATTTAAATGCAACCATCAATGGTCTCCACTACTCCTTTTGATCTATAAACCATTCTACATAGGTATGCACGTGTCTTTGACAAACTAGCGG
The DNA here is from genome assembly GCA_037957365.1 of Torreya grandis. NCBI lineage: Eukaryota > Viridiplantae > Streptophyta > Pinopsida > Cupressales > Taxaceae > Torreya > Torreya grandis. The sequence continues at coordinate 536,545 of JARHVA010002303.1, read as the reverse complement.
GATATCCACCTTCATGGCCAAAGGACCACCATATTCAACTCCTTTTTATAAGTCTTCCTCCTAACATTAGGCCCTAATGCTACCCATTTTAACAAAATACTGAGATCGAGATGATCATTCGAGACTTACTGAAGCAAGGCATTACTTGCCCTAGTACTAGCCCATATTATTCCTTAGTTCCCCTTATTTGGAAAAAAGATGGGTCATGGTGCCTCTACGTTGACTTCTATGCACTTAATCACATTAAATCAAAGATAAGTTCTTGATCCTTGTTATTGATGAGCTTCATGGCACTCCTTTTTTCTCTAAGTTGGATATCCACTCTAGATAGCACCAGATATAGCTTCATGAGGATGATATCCCTAAGAAAACTTTTGGCATGCATGATGGCCACTATGAATTTTTGGTCATGCCATTTGGCCTCATTAATACTCATTTAACATTTCAATCATTGATGAATAAAATATTCTAGCCTTACTTGTGGAAATTCATTCTGGTCTTCTTCAATGATATCCTCATCTATAGTAAAACATGGTTTGAGCATCTCCAACATCTAGAGATCACACTATAACTTATATTTCACCATCATCTTTATGAAAAATAGTCCAAATGTGATTTTGTCTAGGATGAAGTGGAGTATCTTGAGAATATTGTTTCAACCCAAGGGGTTTAGGTAGATCTTGAAAAAATAGCTGCCATGAGAAATTGGCCTCATCCTCAGACACTCAAGAGCCTTCCTAGTTTTTTGGTGCGGACTAGATATTATCAAAAGTTTTTCAATGTTATATTTCATCTCCACTTACAACTATGTTGAAAAAGGATTATTTTACATGGGCACAAGTTGTTGAGTGTGCATTTGAATAATTAAAACAAGCTATGGGTTTTACATCTATTCTAGCTATGCCAAATTTTACCAAGACCTTCACTATCAAGAGCGATGTTTATGGAAATGAACTTGGTGTTGTTCTCCTCCAAGAATGATGCCCCATTACATTTACTAGAAAATCCTTTTATGGCAAGAGTTTAGTATTCTCTACTTATGAAAAGGAAACAATGGCCATTTTTCATATAGTACAAAAGTGGCATCCATTCCTACTAGGGAATAATTATGGCATCCAGAGTTTGAAATATTTCCCAGAACAATGGGTTTCCACCCCATCACAAAGAAATGGGTCAATAAACTCATGCGTTATAACTATGAGATCACCTATAAGAAGGGTAAGGATAATATTATGGCTAATGATCTATCTTGCATATTTGTAGATTATGCTTCCCTTTAAGGTATTTCTATGCCTATTAAAAATTAGTTGGATGCTGTACAATAGGGGTATGTCAATGACTCCTCATTATCTTAAACAATTCAAGAATTGGCCATTAACCCCTCTGCTATACCACATTATTCTTGGGATGGTGATTCTCTATGATACATGGGTCATTTGGTGCTTCCCTAGAGCTCACATCTTTAACAAATTGTATTATATGAAATCCATGCTTCTCCATCTGTGAAGCACTCAGGTTTTCTCAAAACTTATGAGCAGGAATGATGCAATTTATTTTAGAAGGTAATGAAAAAGGCAATTCAACAGATGGTGGTTGAATATGATACTTGCCAATTTAATAAGGGTGAAACAACACTCATCCTTGGGTTGCTTGAACCCTTTCCCATCCCTACCAGAATTTAGGCTGATATTTATATGGATTTCATTAAGGGGCTCCCTAAATCTAGAGGAAAAATAATGATCTTGGTTATGGTTGATCGCCTCTCCAAATATAGTCATTTTTGTGCCCTCAACCATCCCTATACAACCTCCACAGTCACACAAATTTTCTTGGACTAGATTTTCCATCTTCATGGCATTCTTTCATCCATTGTCTTAGATCATGATGAAACCTTCACAACTATTTTTGAATAGAACTATTTCACAACACTGACACCCAATTGAATATGAGTTCTGGGTATCATCCCTAAATGGATGGGTAAACTAAAATTTTCAACAAATTCTTGGAAAATTTCCTTCGTTGCTTCTCCTTAGAACAACAACATCAGTGGGCAAAGTGGCTCCCCCTTATCAAATGGTGGTATAATACCTCCTACCACACTTCAATAAAAATGACTTCATGTGAAGCAGTTTATGATCAAGCACCACAAGTGCTCCTTCTGTACACCCCTAGTAGTTCATCAATTCATGTGGTTAACATGATTATCTAACCCTAGGATTAGATCCTCAACACCCTGTAGTATAATCTTCATATGGCACAAAATCAATTGAAACAACATGTTGATCAACACTGTTCTGAATGCACTTTTCAAGTAGGTGATATGGTTTTTATTCACATGTATCCATACCAGAAATCATCCCTAAAACTCAAAGGTATTCATAATATGGCTCCCCAATTCTATGGGCCCTATAAGGTTCTCAAAAATATTGGGTTGGTTGCTTATAAGCTAGAGCTCCCACCTTCTTTTCGAGTTCACCTAGTATTTCATGTCTCTTGTTTGAAGAAAGTTCCTAGCACAAACATTAGAGTTTAGACTGTTTTACCAAAACTTGATAATGAAGGATTCATATTTCTCAAATTGGAGAAAATCATGGATAGGCACACACACCAACTTTACTCTTGCTCCATCACAAATGTTTTAATTCAATGGAATGGAATGTAATCAGAGGATGAAGCATGGGAACCACTATTTCAGATTCAACACCAATTCTCACATCTAAAGCTTTGAAGATAAAGATTTTTATAAAAGGGAGGGGATTTTAGGAACCCATGATACCCCTTCTCTTTATTTTGTTAGTGTAATAGTTGCTATGGATGTATATGCTTTATAAGTCATCCCATGAGCATTTTGTTTTATCCCATATTCATGGGAAGTAGTAGTTGCTTAGATTAGACTTAGTATATAAATAAGTGTTGAGGCCAATGAAGGCATCCACGAATTTATTGTATTGATCTTGATCAAAGGAGGTTGTCCCCTTGAAGAGGCCAATGATTCTATAATTCAACCATTATAATTTAGTTCAATTTATATGAGTTAGTTTATTGCTAATTTCATAGTTTATTTTATGTATTTATAATTATTTTCTAACTTTTTTAGGAAGGATCCTCTCAATATTATACCTCATACTATCTATTATAAACCTATTTTAGGTCACATAAGATCTCTTTTAACATTTTGGGTAGTTAAATTTATAATCCACAAAATCGCAACTTGACAATTGTGTTATTGACTTCCCACAGGTCTATTTGACTAACCATAAGTGGTTTTGCCTAAACACATGGTTAGTGCTAGTCAACTATCTATAAAACCACAAATCTTGAATTTGTAATTTGACCTAAAAGTTATGGTTTTGCAATACCCATAGGTGGTTTTGCCTTAACTGCATGGTCATTATCAGCTCACTGTCTACAAAATTACATCTCACAAAAGTGTTTTTAATGGTCAGCTATAATATTTTAATCTTTGGAAGCAATTTTGATTAATATGACTATGTATTTGTAGTTTTGAAAAAGTCAATTACAAATTTTCTCTTTTTTTTCCTTCAAAAACTGTCTTTGTTGAGTGTTTCTTTTAGATCATTTTTGGTGAATTTTGCGTCATTCTAAGCATCCCATAAGTCCCAAATTACATTTGGTATTAGGGGAATTTCCCTTCAACCCTAATTGGTACTATGATCAAGAGCACACATGAAGAACTTCCCCTAGACCTCATAAGGGTAACTGCCTCTTGACCCTGTAAGGGGAGTTTCCCCTTGATCCCACTAGGGGATACTTTCCCCAAACCCCCACAACGTGGCATCTCATCCAAAAATGTTATAGTGAAAAATCATGATTTTTTTCTAGTGCTTTTATTAAGGCTTATTAAACTAACCTTCTTTTCTTACAGGGTTGAATCTAGTGGCAATTTTAGCTTTCCAACATCTTATCTTATAGGTCATATTTTAATCTAAAATCTTATCTTGTAGGTTATCCCTCAAGATTGCCAAATTGAAACTACTAATCACTTGCTTTTTAAGACACCTATAAAATATTTTGGCATTTTGAAAACTATCTTGTATATATCACCTCTAATTAAATCAGTTAATCAATCTTTTTTTTGCTTGTGTATCACTTGAGGGATACAATGGTGTATGCTCCCCTCCCTACATCCTAGTGATGAGTCTCAGGGGATTGAAAACCACTAATAAAGCCTCCCATTTTTATTTTTTAGGTGTAATGTGACATGGAATTCACACCCACATATTTTCCATAGTCTTAGGGGGAATAATGGCCATACATTTCACCACCATGCACTAATTCACACTCTATGTTCTAGTGAAGTATAAATATCAGGGATAATTATCATTAGGCTAAGTAGTAGACCCAATATAGGTCTTATATGAAGGGAAAGAGTTAATTATTTAAACAAGGTTTTAGACAACACCTTACACAAAATTTGGCCCCACTATTCTTAGTGTATATTAGGGACTCCTCTAGAGAGCTTATATAACCTAGCATAGGACCATTATCCATAAAAGGTGACTTGTTGTCAGAGTTAGTATCAGCTCCCAAGTGATCATCATGTGTAGAAGAGGTTGAGAGGGTTTGGGAGATTCTGTAATAGGTCATCGGCCTACATCCTCACTTGTGAAGCCATTAGATGGTGTATTCATTGAGTTATACTCCCAATCAATTCACTAATCTTAGGTTTGTGGTTTGCTTGATTTAGTGAGTTTTGTGATAAAACTGGTGGTGTTTGTGAGCCAACTTATCCTTTTACTCAAACCTATACACACCTATCTAGGTCTTTTTCTATATCATCATCTTGTATATCCTTATCTATTCATCATCATATCATCCTCTTGTACATATTTTTAAAAATTGTCTCATATTACATCTTGTCCTACGTCTCATCTTAGTATAATCCACCAATAATTAACCATACCCCATATATTTATCATAGTATAAGTTTGACTAAGTCCACCTTATCTATAAACCAATCATCTTATCTTGCATAGTCACCTTATCCACCATCTTATCAACCTAGTCCTAATCATAGTCCAACTTAACCCATCCCCTTGTCTATACTAGTCCTCTCATCAATTATGTAGTCATACTTTGATCCTCATCCATGTTGTCAAACATCTCTTTTCATTGGATTCCTTGTTATAAGCTTGCTTGTGTGTAATAAATTATGAATCATAATCATAATCCTATCAACTTATTAATCTAATCATCTCATCCTATTTGAGTTGATCATATTAATCTTGAGCTAGTTTTATCCAATCAATTCCTAGTCAAAATCAATCTCTTGGGCTAGTCTAGACCATGATACTCAAATATTAGAGCTCATCATGGCTTTCCCAATCAAATCCAATCAATATCATCAAAGTCTAGATCACATCCTAAATTGGCTAACTTAAATATTGTCTTATCCCATACATCTCATATCATCAAGTTAAACTTGAGATTAGATTAAAGCAAGCCTTTATCCAAATTTATTCCACACATTCCATCATCATACCTTAGTCTTTCCATTCAATCCCTCATACTTGCTGATTGGCGATGGTGAATCACATCATCCATATTTTATCCTATCTTGATCCATGGCATCTAAAACATATTTGATCAATGCCCTAATTGAGCAATGCCTCATCACTAATAAGGATATACTAATTTATCACCTATTTAAAATAAACATTCAACATCCTACAGACCTCAACCCTATCCACCAAACATTACCTTTGGTCTACACCAACCCACATATAATAAATCCTAATATTCACACCACCCAATCTCATTCAAACCCTCTATTCACTAGTCATAGCCAGTCATCTACCCATTCCTACACTAGCAAAAGAAATCAAATATTGGCCATCTCATCTATTACTAGATACCCACCTAGTCACATCAAAACCCATCTAATCAAAAGTACAATGCATCTAAAACCAAAGCATGAAGTAAAGAGAGCCCTTATACTCCTTTTCTTATATCATTAAAATACATCTTCCACTAGCTTATTGCCAAGTACATAATAATCTATCCACCCATATGATATCTTAATCCCATAAAGCCTAAGCCTTCTTGATATAAAATAAAACACTATTGTATATATCATCGAACTTAGAGGCACACCATTAATCAATGTCATAATTTCAAAAACTACGTCCAAGACCTCATTAACCATGGTGATATTAAACTTGAGAATGAATTAGATGACTCTACATCTTTGGGTGAACAAGAAGAGGGATGCCAAGATTCCATTCCACATAATGATCAAGCCCTTCCATTTCCAAGCCAAGGACAAGACCCCATCTCCATCTTCCATGATCTCCCCATTTTTAACAAATCCTCCATCGAAGATGTGTTTATTCACCATGAGCCTAGTCCTCCCTTACCTCATGAGTCTATCCTTGGTATATTTTTTGTCCCTCAATTATCTTCCTCTCACCCATCATTTCAAATACCGCATATTAAGAGGTCAATTATAGACAAAGAATCCTCTACTAGCAATATTACCTCCTATGTATCAGAGTTAACATCGGAGTCAATACAAGTGGTATCTACATCAAGATCATGTTCAACACTAGTATATAAAGCATATTCCTCATCATCATGAATCATAGATATTTCAATAGATGATGACTGTGCCTATATTTTTGAGGATACCTCTAATCTAGATGTCAACCAATCACAAGGCATATCTTTTAATCCCAATCAGGATGATGAAATCATAACAATGTTTTTATGAGATATATCTATCAAATATAGTCAAATTAGATATTATCCTACATCTTGGGCATATATTTTAATTATTCCTAGTGATCCTTTTGCTAATATTGAGGATGTTATCTCTAATGTCAAAACTAGGTCTCCTAGGAACCCATATGAAGATCATGCTTCCCCATCACCACTCATTGACCTTGTCCTATCATTTTCACTAACTTCATCCATCATAGACCCTTTTCTTCCCATCAATGATCGTTTAATCACCTCCATCCATAGGGATGAATAGGAACATACATCATTGGACCCTCCTTTGAGTAACATAATAAGTGCTACAAATATAGAGGTCCAAGCCCATATTCAAAAATTCATGCACAATGATCAAATCACCATTGATCCAACAAGTAAAAATTAATAAACATCAAATCATCAGCATAATTCAAAAGTGTTTCCCCTAGTGAAACCCTCTTTGAGGCACTAGGGGACCATCAAAGTCAAAATCATCATCATATATAAAGTACAAGATCAATATCCTCTAATAAAGTCAAAAGTTAGGCACTAAGAGACAATCAAAATATAATAAAGTCTAAAAATAAAAATGGCTAATAATCTTTCAAAAAATTTGATCAAAGATGAGCCACAAAGTCGAAGTATCTTAGATCTCTTATATAGTATTTTATCATATGGCACCAATCAAATGTAAAACATCCAAAATGTCCAATGGTGTGTGTAATTTATAGTCCCACCTCCCAATCACCCATCATACCTTCCTATCATGATCCCATCATTCATTCAAGTCTAATACACCCCCATTAGCATCAAGATTTGATCCAATCCATGCCTCACATCACCTTTTTGGGTAATATTGTCTCTCATAGGGGTGACAAACACACTTGTCTAGATATCTGGAGGGGTCTCAATCAAGAATCAATTAAGGCCACATGGAAATAAATACATACATAAATGACAACATGATCTTAACATCCCATCTATTTAGAACATGTGTTAGCTAAAGATCACAAAAATGTGTTCATACCACATCTCACCCATATCCAATAAATCAAGATGCCATAAAAAAAAACCATTCATCTAATGGTGAAAACTAGTCTTCTAGCACCTTGGGCAAGTACCATGATGAAAAATGATTTTTGGCATCATGGTAAAATAATCTATTGTCCATATTTTACCTCAATACTTGTGGAAAAAATACTTCCCTTGTTAATCTCATCCATGTCATATCCCTCTATCCATTGTTCCTACCCATCATCTACCATCATATCTTACATCCTTTCTTATAGTATCAACCTTCATAAGAATGTGGAATATTTATTAATAAATACTCTATAATCATCTTAACATATACTCTAATGGATATCTAGGCAACTAGATATCTATTTCCTTCATGATGTGGTCATTGGTGATACCTAGTCTATCCTTCCTCGGTCTCATCCACTTTTCAACATCACCCTAATACTTTTGTCATACCATCCATTTATTCCATCCATCCCTATCATAGTTTATAGGCTTGGTATTCCCTTTTCTAGTAATCCCATTTGTATAGTGTATATACATATTCCAAAAATCCCTAAAATTTAAAATATGTCAAATATCCAAAAAAATCATAAAATACACAAATCCTAAAACATCTAAGTTGTCTTTTTTCTTGTCATCTTATCATATATCTTGAATATTCCATTCATACTATGTAATGTCTTAATCATCTTATCATCTTGTCTTGTCTTATGTCTTAACAGTCTTATCAATTTATCATGTTAACATCCTAATCATCTTATCTTATGTCTTCCACATCCTTGTCCTAATCATAGTCCTTACTCTAATCTAAATCCATATCTTATCTGAGTCTATAACTTTAATCCAAATTTATAACATCATGAACCACTTAGAACAACTTATCACTTGATCACTCATCCCATTGAATCTCATCAATATAATTAGACAAGACATAATGACATTGCATGTATATAATTATGTATGTTACTTGTATGCTCTATTTTTTATGACTTTTATCATGTATATTTCCTATCTATGTTTCTTTTTAGTCTTGTATCATGTCTCTTTTTGTCTATTGGGAAAATAAAAAAGATTCTATGATGACACCAAATTCCATAATGATGCTTTTATGTGCCCTAGATGATACAAAGTTTGCTATTTGCCCTTTTTTAATGCACTTTGGGACAATGTCCTCTTGGTCATAATTATATCATGGGGTATAAAACTTAGTGCTATATTTACATTAGATTGCTTAGACTATGATGAGCCTTATTACAACAATGATGGATTGATCATTGTTAAGCACATGATATATATTTTACTTAATCAAATTCATTTTGATTTAACCACTTAATCATACATTTAAGATATGTAATAAAATTGAAAGCAATAACATGCACCACATAAGAGAGAGAGAGACACCAAATTTTATGTGGAAACCCAAAGTGGGAAAAACCACAAAGAATAATCTTAGGTATATAAATGAGCACCAACTCAAGTTTATAATATTCGTAAGCACCAACTTGTAGCAGCACCAACCCCTTTGATGAGTACCAATAGAACAATGATTCATGAGCACCCACCCACATGAGCACCAACCCCTCTTGTGTATAAAACACCACTATCTCTCAACTTTGCTTTCTCAACAAATGATAACACACTACTATATCTCTTCTCTTTTCTTTGCTTTCCTCTGATCTTCTTATCTAGATAAAATCATTTGCATCCATATATCTAAATGGCTTCCCAAGCCTCCTTTTATAGCTTTCCAAATGACCTTTGGCATTCAGCCTTGCATGACCCTTTTAATTCTTTCTTTGTCTTTACTTGGTGACTTTTCTAATTCCTCAAGGTGACCCTTTATAGAGAAATGCATCTTTTTCCTCTTTTGTCTTTAGTGATGACTCTTCGGATTCCTCAAGGTGACCCTTCATGGAAAAATGCATCATTTTCATCTTTTATCTTTAGTGATGACTCTTTGACTTACTCATGGGCCTTCTTTTATCTTTATGCAACCAAAAATATATTCATTAATATTAAATTAATATTAACACAATTTAGCCAAAATATAAACATTAAAAACACCTTTAGACATTAAATGCTAATTTGACATCAATGATAATATTTCCAATAATATCCCCCTTTGTCTTTGATGGCAACCTAAAATTGTCATCAATTTTGAAAACTTGTACTGCACATGCCAACCTAAAACTAAGACTTATAGATTGAACCAACTAAAAATATACATTAACTCCACCTTACTATAACATATTATTTTTTGAACCTGTACCTATTCCCTGTACCTATTTCTACACCTATTTTTTTCTTCTCCTTTTCGACATCAATGGCAAAGAGTCTATCCTGGAGCTTACACTTAGCTCCCCCTCAACTCATAAACAAATTAATCTATTAACTTACCTTCTTTTCATGTAACATAGATAAGACCCAAAAACATCCACCATACTTCAATATTTCTTAAAAGTGTCTCCTTAAATCCTAGAAGAGACACCCCACACAAAAGGTCTTAGAACATAATCTTAGGAGATTCCCACATCTCCTCTATTACTTTCTTGATCTTCTTGTGTCTTTCTCTTAGAATCCATTTAAGCATGTCAAATTATTTGACTTAATAACCTCAACATTCATGATGTTATTCATCTTCTCAACTCTTGCAATTATCTTATCTTGACAAGATTCATGCTTAAATGTAACAAGAGATTCTTCAAAGTCCTTCCTATCTGATTCTTTATCCACTATAGTAAGTAATTTATTCTCACTCTTAAAATTAACTTGATCAACCTTTACTATCTTAGGTCTCCAAACCTAAATTTGGCTCTTCTCATACCTTCTAGGGGCTCTGTATCCTTTGACATAACTTGAAGATCTCTTTACTCTATTTGGAGATAATTTAGTAATATGGCTAACCTTATGACAACAAAAGCAAACAACATTTCTCATACATTTTTTTTGAATGTGATTAAGATCTCCCTTTGACTGATTGCTTCTCCTCATACAATCTCTTTCCCTATGACCAACATGATGATAAACAAAATAGTGGCCACGAAAACAATTTGAAAACCTAAAAGCTTTGGGCTACCTGATTGGCTTCTTTAATTTGCCTTTAGAACTTGCATCCTTCTTACCTTGGACTAATATTTCATGATATTTCTCAACCTCGATTTTGAGCCTCTCATGCTTATCCTTCAAAGAACCTAACTTAACCTTCAACTGATTACACTCTTCTTCTCTTAATTTCAAACTTGAATATGCAACGTCTAGCTAATTATTAAGATCCTAAATAAACATCTTATCTTCTTTTGATTTTATATCCAACTTAGAATCCAAGATACAAACTTGTTCTTTAAGAGTTTTGGCCACATATTTTAACTCTTGATTTTCCTTCTTTAGCTTCTTGGCCATCTTATGCTTTCTTGATCTACCTTCAAGCTGTTAAACTCTTTGTAAAGGAATCTGCCCTGATACCAATTGTTAAGCACATGATATATATTTTACTTAATCAAATTCATTTTGCTTTAACCACTTAATCATACATTCAAGATATGTAATAAAACTGAAAGCAATAACATGTACCACATAAGAGAGACACCAATTTTACGTTGGAACCCAAAGTGGGAAAAACCACAGAGAATAATCTCAAGTATATAAATGAGCACCAACTCAAGTTTACAATGTTTTCAAGCACCAACTTGTAGGAGAAACAACCCCTTTACTGAGCACCAACACAATAATGATTCGTGAACACCCACCCATAGGAGCACAAACCCATCTTGTGTATAAAACACCACCATCTCTCAATGTTTTTTCTTAGCAAATGATAGCACATACTCTATCTCTTCTCTTTTCTCTTCTTTCCTATGCTCTTCTTAGCTAGATAAAATCATTTGTATCCATATATCTAAATGGATTCCCAAGGCTCCTTTTATATCTTTCCAACTGACCTTTGGCATTCACCCTTGCATGACCCGTTGAATTATTTATTTGTCTTTACCTGGTGACTCTTCAAATTCCTCTAGGTGACCCTTCATGGAGAAATGCATCCTTTTTATCTTTTGTCTTTGGTGATGACTCTTCAAATTAGTCAAGGTGACCCTTCATGGAGAAATGCATCCTTTTCCTCTTTTGTCTTTAGTGATGACTCTTTGAATTCCTCATGGGCCCTCTTTTGTCTTTATGCAACCAAAAATATATTTATTAATATTAAACTAATATTAACACACTTTAGCCAAGATATAAACATTAAAAACACCTTTAGACATTAAATGCTAATTTGACATCAATGAAAATATTTCCATTAATCATTTATTTTAATCTATCTAATCATCTTAATCCTATCATAAATTTCATCATCCTAGTCTAATCATCTAACCTAACACATATCATAACATCTAACATCCTAAATCCAATCATTTATCTCAATCCTTTATCAACAAATGTTTTACCATCATGTCTATATCCTCTAACCAATAATATATCATCTCTCTAATCATCAACATCTCAACTCAGCTCTCAATCCAATCATCATCACACCTAACATATATCTAATAACTAACATGTCTAATAGTCTTCATCATCTTAATATTATAATCCATCATCATCATCATCATCATCATCATCATCATCATCTAATCTAGTCAAAAATACATTGGCCTGAGGTCTTCTAATACTATGTAGGCAATACTTAGTCGCATAACAAGTCTAAAGTTAGTTCAACCACTCTCTCCTCTTTCCCTATCATTCATCATCACATCTCTCTTGCCACTCATCATCCCCAAGTCTTAAATCAGTCAATTCCTTGAGCTATAATATCAATCATTAATCAATTAGTCTATTAATCAATCACCATACCCATATTTATCTCTCTAATATTTTTTTCAATTGCTTGTACTTATCAATTGGGTATAACAAATCATAACATCCATATTTTCTTACATTAATAATCCATTATCACTGATTAGTCAATTCATCCTTTAAAGTTTACAATTTCCTCCTTCAATTGGGGAATGGCCAGAACTGTAACTTTATTATTATTTCTTGCTCCCTTTCATGTGTCCTTATTATGGGCATCATCGATATTGATTTGATGCATTGATGTCCAATGATTTCCATTCATTTTTGGTCACTTGATCATATCTATTCCTCTCTCTCATATCTTTCATTATATCACTTGAATCTATATTTAATCTACACTCATCATTAATATTATCACATTAATGTCTTATCCTAGCCTACAACTCTCCCTTGCATGTGTCCTTTCTTGGAATATGTTAAAATCTTATGAAGTTTTATCTTATCATCATCATGTTATAGTTGATTCCCCCTTAGGATGTATCGATAATCATGACATAGTTATTTACACTCCCTATACATATGTATTTGCTAGGGGCATCATCACTTTGAAGATCATTTCTTATTTCTATTTCATCTTCTTCATCATTGGTCCCTTATCTATCATCCCATCCCCTTGTCTATTCATTCATTTCACCCCTCATTTCCTCTTTTGAGTGGCTATCCATCTCCTTCATCCCTGCATATCCCCTCAAAGGGGAATCATACCCACTAACATCATTTAATAACATTCATTCATGAGTGTCTTTTTTATTTGAAAGACCATTACTCCTTCTACTTCATCCACTCACAACACCCTTTTAAAGAGGAAAAAATGGATACATCTAAATTTTCACTTCATTTATCATCACTAATATTAATATTAGTCGACACTAATTTCACTTATCTCTTCTAATTTCATCTTAATATCACCCTTTCTAGTCATTTATCTAACATAATTCTTCATTATTATTCATCCACTAATATTATAATATCCCCACCAACCTATTAATTCTTTTAATCATGTCTTATCCACTAACTAATCCCACTTGTCTATTATATTGGAATTTTAAATTCTAATCCCACCTACCCTAGCCTATTATTAGGCTTTCCTACATCTCTAGTCCCTAATCACCTACTAATATTTTTTATACCCCATAATGGATTTTAGAATTCTCTAATTATAGAATCCTTTTTATCTTAGCCCTCCCCTCTAGAAGACTCTATTCTAGAGGTTTCTAAAGAATTTTTAATTCCTTGGATAATCCTTCACCATGGATCCTCTTCATCCCAACTTTGAATATTGGCCATTTATCTTCACTCCATGGCCTATTTAAACCAACCCATCCTCCATGGCCAAACTAGCTATTAAAACCATAAAATCTCCATGTTAATATAATCAAACATTCCATGCCATCATCCAAGTCATTGATCAAGCCAACATCATGTCATCATGCTAAAATTTAGATTCTTTGAAAGTAATC